>MJUU01042400.1:92959-118492 GCA_002080025.1 Modiolus philippinarum
ACTCCAGTGAAACTGAGAGTGACATCAGGTGCTCCGGAAGGGTAAGCATGTCCTGCTCTGTTAACAACACCCGTCACACTGTAAGTGAGTCAATCCAGAAAAATGTCTATATCGGAAGTCAAATCCGGGAATACCTGAATCTAACTGAAAATGTCCGCTTTCATTTGGGATGATACATTTTGGGAAATACATACCAAAATAATCCACAATTTGATGAGACGATAATTTTAATTGTCATGATTTTTATATAATTGATACAGGATCAGCCCTGAGTTAGTCGCAACAAAATGGGGAAATTATCTATCAATCCCACTTCACTTCTTCTTTGGTTAAAGGCTTGTCATCCTGGCAAAAGATATTGAATTTAAACGAAAACAAAAGTACATGAATTACATGAAACACGGAACGCACGAGATTTTGAGACATCGGTCTTAACTCGTCGTCTAGCTACGATTGTCCAAAAATTGTCTTAAAGACCATAGTTTTGACGTGAGCTTTTGTATACAACAATTTTACTTGAAAACAAATGGCTCTTTATATATAATGCAAATAACGAAATTGACAGCAACACAATTCCAAACGACAACTTCAGTATAAAAACATTATTGAATATCTCTACGTCTTCTGAGCCACGGTTTTGTATACAAGGTACTACCATTGTATATTTATAGTGAAGAAAATGTTTGTAACAGTAGTTTACATATAAATACAGGAAAACATGTATGTTTATTTATCCAATAACTGGTTGTTTGGTATATCCCATTTGTATACCTGTTAAAATAAAATATGAATATTTAAATATTATTTATCAAAATAAGGTAAAAAACGATATTTTCAAAGTTATGTAACAAACGTCGAATATCGATAAAATGAAAAGTACATGTAACAATATTTGAAATTCGAATATATGATAGAACAATGAAATGTCTCCAATGTGCTTAGACTTTGCTTTAACTAATTTTCTGTGTTACTTGAAGCATCTCTAATGATTTCAGCTCAAAATCAGTATAATGATTTTAGTCTTTGTGTAGAACTCTGTAGAACTCTAATAGTCATTGCCTCTGTAATTTTGAAGTTGAACAATAATAAAATATCCACGGTTGTCTTCAGTGAGTTTTTAGAAGATGTGGGAGCAGTCAATGTAATATTTTTTAAATAACATGTAGGACCGGCACATAAAGGTCGGGTCAAAGGTGTTTAAAACTTTTATTTGTTGCTCTTCACCTGACTCGGATAAATAACGAAATCGGGACCTTTTATTGTTTAGTATATAAAAAAATAACTGAAGAATACCAAAAGTAGATCCAACAGAGTAATTGTGTTACTTTAAAAAAAGGAAAAGATCATGGAAAAATGAGAAAATCACTTTTCACGATGCTTTTGTTGCACTTGATTCTGTCGAAACAGTCAAACTTTAGGTTTTCTTACAACAACCTTCACATTCGGTTTTAGTTTATCAAAATTGATAACGCAACCATGTAACTTCTGTTCATGATTATGTGCCTCTTATCAGATTAAAAAATAAGTATACCTACACTTTGGGTGATTTGATTGTTTACAACATTCTTCAGTAGCGGCAAACTCAAATGGTTGCCAATGGTTATTGTTACAAAAGATCATGTAACAGCGTTCGTCTACTTTTGTTTGTCCATTTACACACTCAACGGTTGTCGTCGATGGTCGTTGTGTGAATGGCATTAAGGCATATCCTATGGAATTGATGTAATTTTAGAGTTAATAGAATTGAAGCTTTCATGATCTTTAAATATTACAAAGGTAGATGTAAGGATTTCTATTTGATCCCTCCTAGTAATGTTTTGAGAGTCATACCTTCCAAGCATTTTTTTTCTTTTTTCTTCACCATGTTGCATTAATATCATGTAACATCTACATCCGCTGCATGTTTTACGACTATGAATGTGGATAGACAACCGACTCGTGTTTGATTCGCAGCGTGTACTGATAAATTAATACCTGTTTTCTTTCTATTTAGCAAATAACTTGACAAAGGGTGTTGTATACATGTTGAATAAATAGATATGTTGTAAATGCACATGAGACAAAGTCTCTACAAATACATGGTAAAAAACAGGCACAGGAACAAAGCTTTTATTGTTGTTCTTCATCTTGAAGTCACCATGAGGCCTTTAACAATGAGCTTTGCTCATACATCATAGTAAGTTAAAGACGGCCCCTAGCACCGGTGTAAGCGAAATTCGTTGCTAATTGTCGAACAACGCTACATCCATGTCTTCATTGGTAATGGATGCGGGATTGTCAACAAACATCAATTAAACTGNCAAAGTGCTCTTACAATCACTGTCATCCTTTGCCCGACAAAAGCACTAGTGTCTCAACCTAGTGGACGATTACAACATATAGACAAACACATGGCACTCATCAAGTCGAATGTAAGAAAACTTGGCGTTATAAAATAGTGAGATGTGGGCACTTAAAACAGGTGGTCGGTATTACATTTCTAAATTACAAAAATGAATGCCACTATTTGAAAGTATGAATAGTATATCCATATGAGAAATTCTCTCACGCACAAGTACACCATAACTGAATAATATAGAGATCATACATCTCTCGCACGGGGAATCTTTTTACGGACTCCACACTGCAGGAGAGACAAACTCCAGTTGTAAATGGTGAATAAAAGGATACATGTGTACATATGTGTACATATGATTTGGCGAAATATTAAGGCACGACTATATACTACGGCCTCGGTCCTTGACCTTCATCTTGAAATTGACAACAGAGGTACACTACAAACTAGGCTGTATGATAAACGTGATGACTTCAGTTTTCCAATAGTCAACTTCCCTTTTCTAAAGCAACATTCCAAAAGCACTGGCATATGGAGTTTACATCTCCCAACTCATTCGTTACTCAAGGGCCTGTGATTGATACAGTGAGTACCTTGATAGGGCTCAGTTGCTTACAAACAGGCTTCTTAAGCAAGGGGTTGTTACCCATAACTTGAAATCATCACTACAGAAGTTTACGGTCGACTTCACTATCTTGGGGACCGCTATGGGATATCTGTTTCCAAGATGACAACAGATCTTTCTCTTTGCAATTAAAGCTTGTTTTTCATCTACCAGATTTGACTTTACAACCGGAGTTGACATGTTAAACACAGCGGGTGTTTTATACGAAGCAGGTGGTGATTACTCTGCCGGTGCACCTGCCGATGCACCTGATCTCACCAAAGTTTTTTTATTGGATCCGTGTTGTTCATTTTTGAATATGTGTATGTCCTGTGCCGTGCTCATATTATGTCTTTGTTTCTTTGTTTATCCGATGTTGCCATTGTCCTTGGGTTGTTCTTTTTAGACTGACTGTCCGTTCTCACTTTCTTTGATATAAAAGAATAATGTTACTGAAAAACACCACCTCAAACTTAAGATATAGGCAAAAACTTACCAGAACTAAATAATAAAACTAGAATTATCAAAGCATACTGGTTGACCATGTTGACTATAGAAAAATATTAGATAAGGACGGGAGTCAGTTGAGGTCAATATTCTCTGTAAATGTCAACTGATCGAAATTTATAATGTTTGATATATTTTTTTGTGCCTTTTCCACTTTTTTCAGTTCTTATCTTATTTATTATGAGTATGTTTATAATGTGTATAATATTGAGTATTTTCTCCGAAGAGGGTGTTTATAATATATACTTATATGACATCGTTCCTGACTTGAGCCGTCGTTAAAAACGGATATTTATTCGGCAAGGGAAACGCCCTCTTTACATATTCCACCTTTCTCTTATTTTATTAAGCTGTGATGGTGGTCTTTTTTCCGTTGCGTTTTAATTTTATTGAATTCTTCATGTGCTCTTTCTTGACATTAAAAATAATAAAACATACATAGAGAAAAGAAGTAAAACGGGAAATGCGTAAAAGAGACAACGACCAAAGGGGAGTAATAACAACTCAAAGGCACCATAAGATCTTAAATGAACGGTGAGGAAACCCCACACCCAACGGCAGTTCGGAGTCGGTCCCTAAATAAAGAGTAATCAAGGTCAGCGAAATAAACATTATCCTGGACTCCAATAGACATTAAGTAAACTAACTAGAAAAGTAAGTGAAAAACGAACCGTCAGTCAATGAACGAACAATTCATGGACAAAGGCAACATCGGAAACACTTAAAGACAAGGATACCACTTGAGTACGGGACAAAAAAGAAAAATGAAGACACACATACAGATGAAAAACACGGACCCAATAAAAACCATGGGTGAGATCAGGTGTACCGGTAGAGTAAGCATCTCCTGCTTCTTATAAGACACCCGCCGTGTTGAACATGTCAGCTCCGGTAGTAAAGTCAAATCCGATTGAGTAAAAAAAACTTTGGTTGTAGAGAGAAAGATCTGTTGCCATCTGGGAAACAGATATCCCGTAACGATCGACAAGATCGTGATGTCGGTCGTAAAACTTCTGTAGTGATGACCTTAAGTTTTTGGTAACGTACCCTTGCTTTAGTAGTCTATTTGTAAACAACTGGGCTCTATCAAGGGAGTCGCTGTATCGACCACAAGCCAGACAAGACGCACAGAGGCTTAATAAACTACTTGAAGGAACCTACAAAGTCATTTAAACAATAGGTTATTCTGAGTAATTCAAATCGAAATGAGCTATCTTTGTTAGTACATTATTCCTTAAAAGACTCGTTCAACTTTATTTGTTAGTTTAAGAGATGATTAAATATTTTCCACATGGTTGATGAACAATGACTATCCTTGGGTCATTAGAATCTTTTCCACCTATATATAAAAATGTTTTATGTCAAGATCTAGCTTTGCTTCAGTAAACAATTCCTGTGTATTTTCATGATTTTGTACTGTTAATGATTAATTCTATAAAGTTTAATTTTGTTACTTTTTTTGTTCTATTGCGAATATGTCGGAGATGACGACGACGATTCTTACAGAAACTGCTGTAAACCAACACATTTTCGAGATCTTCAAGAGAGAAGACAATATCGCGAAAATAAATTGTCGAGAATATTTCTAATCCTTACACTATCCGATATGTTATTTTCTTGTTCAATTTTGTTAAGACAGTGTAAGATTTTTTTAGATGTAGTGTCCAAGGTAATCAAATTCAATGAGTATGTGTTAAGATAGTTTCAGATTAAATATAATTTACCTGTTTGTTGCGTTCAGGAACGATCAAGACGAGTAAAGTTTGTAAAGATCAAACAAGATATCAATTTGACCTTCTTTGATCTTGATCAACTGAACCGGTCTTGATCATCTTTGACAGCAATTATCTTGAAATAGGACTGAATATCTTACACAGTCTTAACAAAATTGCGTTTAGCCTTTTAAGATCCTGATTAGATCAAAATGGCCAAACAAGATCAAAACGTATCTGCTAGTGTTATTTAATGCTTGGGCGAAATAAAGTATCCGCGAAAATAAATCTATTTACAATATTTGTAAAATGTTTTATTAACCATATTGAAATAACTTTTGAAAATGCTGATCGATGGACTGTACAGTAAAATAACAAAATACCGAAGTTACTGTAAATTTAGTTCCTGTATATGGCCATTGCGACAACTTATGTCTTTTCAGTGCAGATCTAATCTAAATATTTGGAAGATTATAAACTCAAAGATGTTTAAAAGCTGATAGAGAAAAAAATAACCAAATATGATCTAAATTGAAAGCCAAAATCAGCTAAGGACAGAGCTTTGCATGAAGCAACGGCAGTAGAATACCGAAGGAACAAAGGGGTGATATTCACAAAAATCGAAGTCCAAAGACAGGGCAAAAACGAGAACACAGAAAATAATGACGTTAGACACAAAAACAATGACGCCAGACAGACACAAAGCACAGAACCAGAAACCACAACATTCAGAACAAAGGCACTCACAGTGTGAACTCCAGTGAAACTGAGAGTGACATCAGGTGCTCCGGAAGGGTAAGCATGTCCTGCTCTGTTAACAGCACCCGTCACACTGTGAGTGATTCAATCCGGGAAAATGTCAAAGTCGGTAGTCAAATCCGGGAAGACGTGAATCTAGCTGAAAATGTCCACTTTCATTTGGGATACTGACACGTCATATCTTTCAATGATGCTATGGTGACGGCCATAGAATTTCTTGAGGCATGAAATATACAAAGGTTGAACAAATCCCTGACTAAGCAGCTTTTCGGACAGTGTTTTTGCTCTGTTCAAAAAATCACTGTACAAACTACAAGCTCGACAGTAACGAATCAACTGTGAAATGTACACTCCATATNAAAATTACGTTTTGTTCCCCATTTTTCTTTTCTAGATTGTGGTCATGGAGTTAGTAGTCTACCTGTATGGGTTTTAATCGTATGTTTATTATACTATAGGGAAACGGGACAGAGAAAGGGGGGATTGGTTACCCATAAACCGGTTAAACCCTGCCGCTGGCTTCTGCTAGTGTCGGTACCAAGTCAGGCTATCAAGAGTTCCTATTGTTGTTTACGTTTGTCTTTTGTATTTGTATTGTGGGTTTTTTTCTTGTGCAGTTCCTATTTAATTTGTGGCAGGTGGCTATGTTTTTCGGCCATTGTAGGTGTTTCCTGTTACCTTTGTTATTCTATTTTTCCTGTTTCAGACAAAGCAGTTGCGAAAAGCGTGTTTTGATCTGGTGAAAGCTACACAATGACTATTTAGACACTTTTAAAAAAAGTGATAATGATTTGCTTGTTGATTTTGCAGTTTTGCATTAAATCTAACGCGACAAATGCCAAAATTAGTCCTAATTTAAATTACAGACATTTGGAATTATATGTCTTTTTTGTGTGAATATTTGTGGCACAAACGGCTTAAGTCAAAGTAAGTCAAGTTAAAAAATATATAACGCCATATATTATTAATATTTTAGTTATAAATCAACTCATGGCCGTACACATAAACACATAAAGGAGATCTGTGTATATTTCATTTATCCAATGGCAGTTTGTCTGGTATATCCAAAGTATGCGCCTGTAAAATTAAGATATACATGAAAATATGTAAGAAAAAACGGCTGGCTTAGATGAATTTAAGAATCTTTACACGCAATTTTGAGAAGTTGTATCATACTCGACGAAAGCATTATATCCGTATCTATTTAACATGTAAAACGAGACATATAGAATGATTCTATATTGTTGGTAAGACAATCAAACTTACTGCAATTTTGTTATTTTGCTGATACCACAGAGTATCCTTGTGTAGTTGTGAGGTAGTCATGGCACCCATTGCATAACCATATTTCAATACTCAAAAATTTATACTATATACATATTAACTGAAATTCTGAAATACTGGAAAGCTTAGGTTTATCTCAAGTGTTATTTTCTCTTAATGATTTTATTTTCTATGTAGAAAAATAATTTCATTGCAATATTGTATGTTAAGTAATTGATTGGATCACATCAAAAATTTCAAGGGGTAATATATTATACAAATGTATGGCCAGAATCAATAGAAAAACAGTAGTAAAAGTTATTTTTACATCCTCGTCGACGTTTCGAAAGTTTCATATAATTGAACACAGACCACAAAGACGGTGTATGTAAAATATTTGATTAACTTTTACATTTGATTGGTTGCATAAAATTAAACTATCCAATCAAATTTAAAATGTTCTTAGAACAATGTTCCTGACTCCTTCGTCAGTCCATCAGAACGCTGCCTTAAGTTCCTTTGAAAATAAACCTTTGAATCTCCTCTTGACCGTTGCAGTTTTCGTCACAATGTTATTGATTCAAGGTTGCATATGGAAAAAGATTAATGTTTTTGTAACTGTACTGTCATGATTATAATCTGAGAATATAATCATGCAGATATTATGATATATAAACATTTATAAAATCATCAATAAAGAAACTACATTCAAACGTCATGTCAAGTTTTTTTAGTGTAAACATTTCATGTATTTTGAAATGAGGTCGTACCTTTTAACATGAAATATGAAAATTCCAAATATTTCTGTGCATACAAGCATGTAATTAAAGCAATTAGTAAAATAAAGAAAAACTTCATGATCATTGAAAATTGTTTTATTTTGTAAATGATACATTGCAAGTAAGAATAATGGAAGTTAAGGAGGAAATAAAGTGATTATCAGAAATAAAAGTTGTATTGGTTCGAAATACTATGTACATTTGTGTATTATCATTTCTGGCGGTAATTGAAATTGCATTGTGTGACAAATTTACAGGAATACGCATTAATGTTTGAGATATTCATTAATACTATGTCTATGTTGTAAATAAACCATTTTCTGTCATATATCTTTGAGAGAACATTTACAATAAAGTGTTACTTATTCAAAAAAAAACAAAAACAAAAAAAAAGTTTATCTCAAGTGTGCAAAGCTCATCATTCGCGGATATAAAAATGTTTAGTCTTCTTAAAGTTTCTACTCATACACAGAAAGGTATTTGCTTTAATCATCCAAAGAACTCAAATATTTACCGATATTTTATATTAAAAATAATTCAATGAGATATGTTGCAAATTTTAAAACAAATATCTTCAAAATTGTAAATACACTCTAAAAAGCCAGTCGAAAGGATCTTATTGTGTGCCTCTCTTAGCTGACCCTTTTTTCTTTATTCGTATGAAGCAAAGGGTTAATACAGCAGAAGCAAAAACACCACGATTTTAATTTCAGCTTTAGATATACTAGAAATGTTTTTAATAACTCAAGATTTAATGATAGGCTAGTGAGCTTGAAATTAAAGAGACAACCGATACACCCAACTCTGCTTCATGTCTCGACCTTTTGTTATAAACTTACGAAAAATGACGGCTTAAATCTAGGTTATACGACAAACGTGATGAGTTTGACTTCCTAATTATTAACTTCCCCTTTCTCAGCAGCATACCTAACTCCCATGCATATGGAGCATATATATCACAATGAATTCGTCACTATTCAGCTTGTAGTTCGTACAGTGACTTTGTGGAAAGAGGAAAAGCACTGGCACAGAAATTCTGAGTGAGATGTGTTCAGCCGTTGTAACTTTCGCCCCTTCAGAAATTCTATGGCTGTCACCACGACATCAAAGATATGAAATGACGTCTCAGACAAGAATAAAAACGAACATTTTCAGCTAGATCTTGCCGGATTTGACATTTCTGATTTTGCCCTTGACTGACCCCCTGACAGTGTGATGGTGCATTTGTAGTTTTTTGTATTTTGTTGGTAAGTAGTGTCTTTGGTCTTGGTCTTCTGGTGTTCTTGCTTTTGCCTTGTCTCGGCCTTTGATTTATGAAATTTTTGGGGTTGTTCCTTTGGTATTCTACTGTCATTGTTGTTATAAATAAGGAGGCCCGAGTCTGATAAAGAAAAAAACGAAGGTTTATAATTGTTTTGTGAATAAACGGTCGTACGGAAATTGTAAGACTTGGAAATGAATGAATAGATAAATGGGATACCTATTGGAACTTGTCATGTGCCACTCTATATGAAGACAGGTTCATACAAGAGCTAGTTCAGAAAAAGACAATAAGCTAGCCAAGTCATTTTATTTCAGTTTCCATTAAAATAATGAAGATTATATCCTAAATTAAGGATAACCGTCATCTTATATCAGCAGCATCACACCTGGACTTAAACCTCTATATTAACAACTCTGGACGTCTGAAAACACATTTTTACGAAAAGCGTGATGATTTCGACTTTCAAAGTGATTTCCAATTCTTAGCAGTAAAAGCCCCACATCTGCGATATGTTGCGTCAATATTTTACAGCTAATTTGCTAGTGTATTTTCTCAGCGATTTTACCAACAGAGCGAAATTACTGTCTCAAAAACTTATACACTTTTGGAGTGTTAAAAATTCGGTACAAGTTTCGGAAAGACTTCGATCTGTTAATGAAGCATACACCTCCGTCGATAGCTATGATTTTTCTAACCTTTATACTACATTACCGCATAAACTCATCAAAGAGATTTTCGTATTTGATCAAATGGTCCTTCAAAAAATCAGGATGTACGTACATTTGTTGCAATACATTTAAATCGTTTTTCAGTGACGACAAACATGACAAATATACAAACTGGACTTGTCAGGATATGATACAAGCATTACATTTTCTTCTTGATAATATTTTTGTTCGTTTCGGTGATACAGTCTATCAGCAAAAAATAGGAATTCCTATGGGTACCAACTGTGCACCTCTCATAGCAGATTTATTTCTACGAGTCACAATTCATGGCAAAAATTCAAAAAGACCCTTCTAAACAGCATTTAGTGGATAAATTTAACAATACATATATATATTTTGACGATATTTTGGCTTTAAATAATCCTGAATTTTCTAAATTTACAGATGAAATTTATCCTGCAGAACTTACTTTAAATAAATCCAATAGCAGCAGTGATTATACTCCTTTTCTTGATCTTGAACACTAAGGTTTATGATAAAAGGGATGATTTCTCATTCCCTATAGTCAATTTCCGCCATCTCGACGGCGATGTTCCGTTAGCTCCTTCTTACGGGGTCTACATTTCACAACTTGTTCGATATGCACGAGTATGTAGTAATGTTTCTGACTTCAACGACCGAAATCTTTGTCTCACTGAAAAACTTCTGCATCAAGGGTTTAGATATCATAAATTGATAAAAACATTCTCTAAATTTTATTATAGATACATTGACTTATTAAGAAAATTTGGTTCTACATGCAGGGCTCTTATACATCAGGGCATTTCACATCCAAACTTCTTTGGTAATATCATTTACAAAGCGCATAAATTCAAACTTATTAATCCGTTGAACAAACTTATTCATAAAGGATATAAATACAGCATTGTTGTTAAATCTTTACTTCTGGTTTTTGTTGGCAAAAATATTGATCATCTCCTAAATGCTTTACACCATAACTAAATTTAAACAATTTGTCATATTGGCACTATTTGGCATTGCACAATATCATGTTCTTCTTTCATAATTGATGATGTTGTTATACCAAATCTATTTAGAAGTATTTCAATTGAAATTTCATATGTAAGAAGGGGGGCTTGATATCATAGTCAACGGAAATTATGTCATTAGCTAGCTGTCAGTAACAGCGAGCATTTGTCCGGACAGTACCTGTGTGTATTGTGAAATTTCATATGTAAGAAGGGGGGCTTGATATCATAGTCAACGGAAATTATGTCCTTAGCTAGCTGTCAGTAACAGCGAGCATTTGTCCGGACAGTACCTGTGTGTATTGTCTTCATGTTTTATGTACTTCATTGTAAGGGTACTCGTCTTGATAAGTTGGACTTTTTTTCTAGTTTGATTTTTACTGTGAGTCTTTTTGTGTATTTATTTTTAGCCATTCACCACACATAGGAGGAGGGTTTGGTTCCAAGAAAACGAGTTTAACCCCGCCGCAATTTTTGCGCCTGTACCAAGTCAGGAATGTGTTGGTCATTGGCTTGTCCTTGTCTTCTTATAAAATTTTAGTTTCTTGATATTTGGGTTATTGGATGTGGTTTGTTTCCATTGATTTATTTACTTTTTACCTTTTTGGGGCCATTTAGGGCTTACTATATGGTGTAAGGTTCCTGACTGTGTTGAAGACCATATGGTGACCCCTAGATGTTTTGTTTTTGGTCGTTTTAACCTGGATATGGGATGTTGTCTCCTTGACATTTACCCCATTTCCTTTCTTTTTCATTTCAAGGTTATTTTCAGTCACAGCTGCAATTGTCACTGTCGTCACAATGATTTGACAGACCTCTACAATGTTTAAATTTCACAAATAAGAATATATATCCTTGGTTGATCTAGAGTTTATTACCGGACTGTGACAAAATAGAATTTTTCACTGGCTGTACATGTGTGACGGGTGCCACTAGTGAGCAAATCATGCTAACCCTTCTGGAGCACCTGATGATACCTGTTTTGTAGTGATTAAAACTGTTAGTGTTTCAGTTTCGTGGCCTTCTTGTTCATTTTTGTTAATTGGTTTTGTTTCGATCACACTTTCTTTATTCGTGTTGGATACGAATTGCCGTAATGTGGTTTTTGGAATTTCCCCTCTCCAAATTTTTACTTCGGTATTCGTTTGCCGATGTATTCCAATGTATTATTTTTGAGCTTATAAGTTGAAAATCCATTTGACTGAGGCAGCTTTACAACAAACTTTTTTATTGTCTACACCGGAATTCAACATCAAGATTATAAAAATGAAAGACAGTTGTTCCTTAGCAATGTCTACTTAGCTCCCTCCAATACCGATACATCTGTAATAGTACAAAACAATTAACTATACTTACACTTTGGATGCCTGGAATTTACACAACACTCTTCAGTGGCTGCAAACTCAACTGGTAACCAGTGGTTGTGGCTACATACGAGCACGTAACAGTTGTCAATCTTTGTGTATCCACTAACACAGTCCACAGTTGTCGCTGGTGGTCCTAGTGTGATTGGTATAAAGTCATATCCTATGAAACAGAATTTTGCTTTAGCATTACAATATGATGCGTGCTTAATGAGAAGGTGAAGAACAACAATAAAAGGCGTTGTTCCCTTACTTTGTTTTACCATGTGTTTGTAGAGCCTTTGTCTCATGTGCATTTACTCTATATTCCTTCTTTTTTATTGCTAAATCCTAAAGAAATATTCATATTTGATATTTGCAGTTAAAATATGCAGAGAATTATATTACTTCAGTCGCGTTTCGAAGGGTTCAAGTATTCTATTCTGAGCCGTGTTTATGTGATTTTCTTTTCTTTTTCATTCATCTATTTCTAATTATTTATTCAATTTTTGTTAAGATTTTTTTATATGCAGTCATTATTTAACAGATTTGATTACAGAACAACTATTCTCCAAGGTCCTACATATCATGCGTTAGTAGTATAGAGGGACAGGCAAATTATTATTTACGGCGGTGCCGTGCGACGGTGCGTTGCCATAGGAACACGAAGTGTTGCCGATACATCCGTAATACCCATTACCCTATTGTTCGGTGGAGCCGTCGCGGCGAAGCCTTGCCATAGGAACACGACGTGTTCTAAACGAAGTGTTGAATGACGTATGGGTGACGTTATCAAACTTGTTATGAATGACGTAATCAAACTTGTTATGAATGACGTAATTAAACTTGTTATGAATGATGTAATTAAACTTGTTATGAATGACTTCTTATAGTTTTTAAATTATTTTTTTATTTGTATTTTTCTTGTTTTTAAATTCAATTTTAATATTTAATTTAATATTTTTTATAATTATTCTATTTTAATTTGATATTTAATTTAATTTTAATTTATTTTGTTATTTTTAATTTATTTAATTCAATTGTAATATTTTTATTATTCATTATTATTTTTTTGATTATTTATTTTGATATTATTTTATATTTATTTTAATTTAAATTTAATATTTCTTTTTATAATTCAATTTAATTTTTTTCAATTAATTTTATTTGATTATCTTTCTATTTTATTTTTATTAATTCATTTAATCTACGTCACTCATACGTCATTCAACACTTCATATGGAGCACTTCGTGTTCCTATAGCAACGCTCCGCCGCGACGGCTCCACGGCAATCGCAACTTCTCGGCCAATTCCGTACAACTCTAGTAAAAGATTGGTCGAGAATGTTGCGATTGGGCTCAACGGATGTATCGGCAACACTTTGTGTTCAATACGAACACTCTCTAACGGAACACTTTGTGTTCCTATGGCAACGCACCGCCGCACGGCACCGCCGCAAATAATAATTTGCCTGTCCCTCTTTACTACTTGTGTTGCATTTGTCACCACAGTCATAATCATCGAACTCTGTCTATGACCAAAATCCGTACTTTTCGTCGGCAGTGTGACTTGTGCCATACATGAAGCAGGTCATACCTGCACCAGGCGATACTTATTGGTTTTTTTTGTTCTTCACACTGCCAGTTTTTCTATGGTGTTCATGTTCATTTTTGTTTCTTTTTCTTAATTCATGTATAATTTTGTCTGCATTTATGATGCCTCTACATTGCAATACCTTTTTTTTTCTTTTTTGTTCCTTTTTTCTGATTGAAATGTTTGGCTTTGTAGGCGTTTTTCAGTTTTGTTCCTTGTTTATAAGATTGATCAGATATCTATCTAAATGGCAAAATACCGAAGTTATTGTAAATACAAAATGTAACTGTTAATTTAATTTCTGCATATGCGCATTTCGACATCTTATGTCTCATCAGTGCAGATCAAACCGAAACGTTTGGAAGTCCATTATCCAAAAAACATGTTAAAAGTGATAGAAAACAATTAACCAAAAGGATCTACATAGAAAAGCCAAAAATCAGCTAAGGACAGAGCTATGCATGAGGACGATATTCCTTAGTTTTAAACACAATTTTGTAATATTTAGATATTGCAAGTTTCAATAAATCGGTTTTCGGGTCAGCACGGAAGTACTGACTACTGAGTTGTGAATACCCTCGGGGACTAACAAATTTTGTTTCTTCATGTGACCAATTTGACAACTTACGTTTCTTCAGTGAAGATCAAATAGTATATAAATATTTCCGAGATTTTCAAAATTAGAAATTACGTGTTATACTAAAATGGCCTTATAGAATTTCATAAAAGAAAAACAAGAAAATTCCAATATCCAAAGTAGTCCATTTCGTGTTTTTATATCTCCTCAGTACAAGAAGAGGGCCAAAAAATCACATTATATTTACAAGAGCTAAAATAGAGGCTTAAGTAACGCTTGTAGCAGCAAAGGAAATTGTTTCTACGCATACAACGGTTTTTATCAACATGCAAATGATATCATACGTAAAAGTGTGTGTACAAAGTCTAAGTATCATTAGCAAGAATGACTTAAGTACAATTAAGAAGTGAAAATAATGATTGGTTTTATTAATTTTTAAATGACCATTTCAACAAATAATTAAATACCGAAGTTACCGAAGTTACAAATTATCTTTTACATGGCATAGTTCATGCAATTGACCTGTTTCATTAGAAAGATTGAACATTATTTATTCTAGTAAAAATGAACTTATCATAACACATTATTGTACAAATAACATTTTTTTTCAAAAACCAATTTTAAAAGAAAAGTATGCTATGATAAAAAAAACAGGTGTGCAGTATGCTTGATTTTCTAATTGATAATACATTTGTCACATTTGGAGGTGTTATTTATCAAAAGCAACTTGGTATTCCAATGGGCACTAATTGTGCTCCTCTACTGGCAGACTTGTTTTTTATATTCTTACGAGACCGAGTTTCTTCAGGAACTCGTGAAAGATCATAAAATAAAAGATGCTAGATCGTTCCATCTCACTTTTAGATATATTGATGATGTTTTCTCTATCAATAACGCATCTTTTGCTGAACGGATCCCATTAATATATCCACCAGCACTAGAGATAAAGGAAACAATAGAAACCACTATATATAGTTCTACACCTTTATGGACTAACATCTCGAATTAGACAAAAATGGTCATCTCAGTACTAAAACAATAGAAACCACTATATATAGTTCTACACCTTTATGGACTTACATCTCGAATTAGGCAAAAATGGTCATCTCAGTACTAAAATTTACGACCAAAGGGACCATTCAATTTCTAAATTACCAATTTCCCTAACATAGGCAGTACTATTTCAGCTCCTCCTGCTTTCGGAGTGTATGTTTCACAGTTGATTCATTACGCGAGAGCTAGCAAAAATTATACAGACTTTCTCATTAGACATAGTTTCCTCATTAATCAAGACTTTAAAAAATTCCGTCTCATACGATCATCAAAAAGTTTTTGAATAAATATTAGTCCCTTGTGGAAAATTTTGAAGTTTCGTTCCGAACTCTGATTCAATACTCTTTTTTTACTTAATTCTAAGGTGATCACAAAACTGTCTACGACCTTTCAATGGCAGTTGCTGTTGAGTTGCTACCGGCCACTACCGCGAGTGAAAGAGGTGGGGGTTAGCATGCCATAAAAAAGGTTTATTCCACCATTTTTTAATGCCTGCACCAAGATAGGACCATTGCGGTCGACAATTTTTCCGGTGGTTTCCAACTGATTTGTCTTTTTGTCTCATGGACTTCGGCTGTTGACAACTCTTTTCTGTAATTTTATCATTACCTCCATTCCACTTTAACAATTATCTCGACTCAACAGTGCCCCAAATATAAATACTAAAAGTATCTGTTGTGTAAAACTTACCAGAACTACATACTAAGACAAGAATGATAATAGCATACTTGTTCATCATGTCGACTTTTTACAAATTGTAGATAAGGAAGGTTACACTCTCCCTAAAGGAAAACTGATCAAGATTAATATATGTCTGATAAACTCTTCCTGTGCATGTTTTAAACAAAAGGGAAAGAAGGAATAGTACGATAGATAAGATAGATAGTACGATAGATAATCTGGTATACCTACCTCTCCAGCCTATGGAGTGTACATTTCACAGTTGATTCGTTACTGTCGAGCTTGTAGTTTGTACAGTGATTTTTTGAACAGAGCAAAAACACTGTCCCAAAAGCTGCTTAGTCAGGGATTTGTTCAACCTTTGTTAATTTAATCCCTCAAGAAATTCTATGGCCGTCACCATAGCATCATTGAAAGATATGACGTGTCAGTATCCCAAATGAAAGTGGACATTTTCAGCTAGATTCACGTCTTCCCGGATTTGACTACCGACTTTGACATTTTCCCGGATTGAATCACTCACAGTGTGACGGGTGCTGTTAACAGAGCAGGACATGCTTACCCTTCCGGAGCACCTGATGTCACTCTCAGATTTACTGGGTTCACACTGTGAGTGCCTTTGTTCTGAATGTTGTGGTTTCTGGTTCTGTGCTTTGTGTCTGTCTGGCGTCATTGTTTTTGTGTCTAATGTCATTCTTTTCTGTGTTCTCGTTTTTGCCCTGTCTTTGGAATTCGATTTTTGTGAATTTCACCCCTTTGTTCCTTCCGTATTCTACTGCCGTTGTTATATATAACCTACGTGCAATGACTTAAAAAGGGTATTTTTATCATTCATGCATGATGTCATATCAAAACGAAATAAGCGACCATCCGTACATGATTCCTATAAAACTGGTGCAAATTGATTACATTATTTCAGTAATGACAACATGTTTTGTCCATATGGTCTAATGTTAATCTATGTTCTAAAGTTTCGACCATGAGCGTTTATTTTTTTTTTAAAGGTCATCCAAACAGTATCTCAGTACAGTGTGATTCAAATTGTTTCAGTACTTTTACCGGTAATCAAAACCTTTCCTATATGGTCTAATATGTGATTGCATTCCAATTGCTATGTTTGTAGACGAAACAAATCAAGCCATCTTTGCAAGTCACTTTCTTGAAGGTGTGTTCTTTTGTTGAAGTAATTCCAAACCTTGTCAAAATGTTTTCTTTGAGTGTCCAATGTTATAATGTAAACTATGCTCATCTTTGGATTCAATGGTTGTCGATGTATTCACCAAAATGATGAGATTTTGGTGAGAATGTTCTATATGTCATACGTTTAAAAACTTTATTTCAGAAATTTGGTAGGATATCGTCAAATATATTTCTATTTAGATCATATTGAGTATTTGTTCTCTATCAGTTTAACATCTTTGAATTCATGGTCTTCCAAACGTTTAGATTTTATCTGCACTGAAGAGACATAAAATGTCGAAATGCGCATACGCAGAAAATAAATTAAAAGTAACTCCGGTATTTAGTTATTCATATGGTAGGAACAATTGTCAGTGAGAGTAAATGAGAACTAGTTTACATTACAGATCAGAAATTTGGTAGGATATCGTCAAATATATTTCATAATTGAATAAGGAGACAACCAAACAAAGTCATAATTTAGAATTTATGGCAATATTAGGATCACATACAGAGACGAAACAAACAGAAAATACAACAAAAGCAACAAAAATAAAGCACTAGCAGTGTTAAACCCTTGAAAAGACAGAAGTGTAGTCAGGTGTTGCGGAAGAGTAAGCATGATCTGCTTTACATGTGACACCCGTCATGTGTGTTGATGAAAAGTTCGGTGTTATATCTTATTCGGTAGGTAACCCGGGCTTTCCTAATAGGGGTCAATGAAGAACTACATGTATTTTCTTCTCTTGTGGCCATGTTTGTCGTATAATCAAAATAATGTAATTACTCTTTGGGTCAAATTAGCTAAAATGCAGTAAATTTGGTTAACTTGTTTGCTCCCTATTATGTTAGCCATATATACTTTAACTGAACTTGACACAAATTGTAATCGATTATCTGTAATGTAAACTAGTTCTCATTTACTCTCACTGACAATTGTTCCTACCATATGAATAACTAAATACCGGAGTTACTTTGAATTTATTTTCTGCGTATGCGCATTTCGACATTTTATGTCTCTTCAGTGCAGATAAAATCTAAACGTTTGGAAGACCATGAATTCAAAGATGTTAAACTGATAGAGAACAAATACTCAATATGATCTAAATAGAAAGCCAAAATCAGCCAAGGAAAGAGCTTTGCAATAGGGAGATACTCCTTAGTTTTCAACAAAAGTTACAAAAATTTAGATATTGCAAGGTTCGAAATAGAATCGTCTTTCGGGTCAGCATCGAAGTACTGACTACTGGGCTGCTGAATATGGCTGCCTATGAACGTTGTCCTCTATCAATTAAAGTACCATTTATGAACTCGTGAAAACAACATACTGACTAAATAAATACTTCTTTCAGAAGATAATTGATGTCTTTTGTTCATTTTGTATTCTTTAATGTGGATGAAGTAATAAATACCCCCCAAATACATTTAAGTTTGTTCTGTTCTGTGGATATCTGGAGGGCCTATAGTCAAACGAAAAACATTAACTGAAGATTTAACTATAAGTATTAAATAAAAAAAAATGTTACACCATATTTTATCATTTTTAATTACAAATCAACTCAAGGTTCTAAACATAAAGTGAACAACAGTAGGCTTCATTTACCCAATGGCAGGATCTATAGTGTATCCAAAGTATGCACCTGTAAGATTAAGAGAATAGCTTTAAATAACATGAATTTACCAAAAAATGCCTGAAATGTAAAAATTGTATCATTCATAGAAGAAGCAAATTTGAATATGGCAAAACAAATGATGGACACAGTTTACACTGACTAGAGCTCAGATAGAAGAAACCCCATTAATATCAGGGTTCTGATCTGATATCACTAAATAGAGAGATGTCCCTGCCAAAAATGCCTCATCGTGAAATTATTTATTTAAAAGTCATTCATTAATAAGTCAAATTTAAATGGTCTCATCATCTAAACATTTCATAATTATAAACTAATTAAAGAATAAGGTGAAAACCGGTGTGTTTTGATAAGGAAATAACAACAAGAGATGCTTACTTTGAAGGCAACTAAGAGAAAATGTATTAAATACTTGAAAAAGACATGCACCTGTCCTACGTCAGGAAATTTATTAAGCCTTTATGTCTCTTATATGTTTTCTACTTAGTTTACTTTAAGTCTATAGGAGTCTAGGATAGTGTTCATTTCTCTGAACTTGATTACTTTTAATATAGGGGGCCGACTCCGACTTGTCGTTGGGTGTGGGGTTTCCCTACCGTTCGTTGAAAATCTTATGGTGGCTTTGAGTTGTTACTACTCCCCTTTGGGTCGTTGTCTCTTCGACACATTCCCCGTTTCCCTTCTTATTTTCTATTAAACTATCATTTGAATGGAGACCAAGTTATTTTTTATATTTGTTTTACACTAAAACACTAAAACTAACTGGGGTCTTGATATCTTGCTAAGAGTGTGACATGTTAACTTGTGTGGCTGTATGGAACATGTAGTCATGGTTCGGAGGACTAACCAGTCCAATCATGTAAAATTTTAAAAAATACAAAACTTAAATTGGGGAAAATTTGAAAGCTGAGTAATGTTACTTATATGATTCTTGGTTGGTATCACGTCTAAGACTTTTGAATTCGCTGACCTCCGACTGCTTCGACTATACAGATAGAAAAAGTATCCCCGAATAAGGAAAAGTATACAGCCTTACTTCCTTCAATAGTTTTGCATCGAATTTCTATACATACACTTTGGATGTCTTGAATGTTTGCAACACTCCTCCGTGGCCGCAAACTCAAATGGTTGCCAGTGATTTTGGAAACATTGGATCACATAACAATTCACAATCTTTACGTGTCCATTGACACATTCGACAGTTGTCCTTGGTGGTCCTTGTGTGGTTGGTATAAAGTCATATCCTATGAAATAGAGCTTGAGAATTCATAAAACTGAAATTTAAATGTGCAGTAATATATACAGAAAGTTAATTTACTCTGGCCGTGTCGTGAGGTGTTCATACTTCAAGGTTTTTAATTTTGAGTTGCGTTCAAGTGAGCTATTTTTTTATCAAAGTTATCCATCAAACTTTATCGGTAATTTCTATAAATTTCCTTTGATCGACAGAGACTGATATTCTCAATATTACTGAACTTGACACTATCACAAAAATATCGGGTCACTGTGAAGGCGTCACATTCGGGTTGCTATGCTGACGTCAGGTTTTGGCACTATATTTGTTGCGTTCATGCGTGTAAAACAGTATGTTGAATGAAGAATGCATGTACATTATTGCAATAAACAATATATTAATTATACTAAAATAGAAATTTGAGCTTATTTCTATTTATTCTAGAGTTCTATTCAACATTTGGTGAATTACCGTTACCTTATGTCCAAGAATTGTTGGAATTGTCACCAAAAGTTATACGGTTGTTAGCTTGTTCTTACAGATCGATGCATCTTATTTCATATTTCTAAGTAGATTCAAAGTTTATCATCGAATGAAAAATAAACAAGACCGAATTTTTTGTAAATTTGCTTTCCGTATATGTAGATTGGCATTTCTACAAATTATGTTTCTAAAGTGCAGATAAAATCAAAACTTCTGAAATCCAGAAATCGAAAAGATGTATTAAGGCTAATATAGAACAAATAAAGAGATCTAAAAATGAAACCCAAAATCAGCTTTGCATGAGGGAGATACTCTTTTCTTTAACAAAATTGACTTACTTAGATATTCAATTTGTATGCTTCCAAATAAAATCGGGTTTTGGGTCGGTATCGATGTACAGGACTACTGTGTTGGTGAATACTGACAAATACTAAATACTAAATAATCAAGGGCTGGTCGTTTTTAACCTTTATAAATCGCTGAAATTATCACTTAAATCATTCTTGTACACGATGGGCATCGACAATCTTTGAAAACATTGGTACACCCAATAACTGATTTTTCACCAAAAAGTTGGTTTTCGTTGGGTTGAAGGAGTGGTTTGACAGATTCGTAGAATCTGAGACTTTCGTTAGACACGGACAATTTGATTTTCAGGGGGGCTGGGATTTTCACCAGAGCCGGGAAATTTTTTTCGCCCGCTTCGCGGGCCAGATTATTTTTTTCACATATACACAATGCTAGAAAATTTTGTTGAGCCGGGCTTTTTTTTCTAATGGACAGGATCAGGGCCAGATTATTTTTATCAACCCAGATGCTGGCCAGAGAATTTTTATTTGGCAAAAGTCAGGGCCAGAAAATTTTTTTCTATAAAATACCAGCACTTTCATACATATACATTTGTGCATAATGCTTTTAAACTTCATATTTTGGCTCAGAGTATTCCATATTTATGCTCAAAAGTATATATACTCAAAATAATTCGAAATCAAGGAGAGGACTAATACACCACAATCAGCATCATACCTGGACTTATATCTTTATATTGATAACTTGACTTTGGACGTCTGAAAGCAAACCGTGATGATTTCAACCTACAAATAGTGACATTCCAGTTTTTGAGCAGTACTATTACAACCTCCGCAGCATAGGGCGTCTGTATTTCAAAAATCGCTCGCTATTGTTGCGTTCGTAGTTTGTACAGCCGTTTTGTCAAAAGTGCAAAGTCACTATCCCAACTACTTACACAACAAGGTAATTTTCAATCAATGTTGCAATAGTAATTTATTTTCTTAATTTATTAATGACATATCTTCTCGTGGTATATTAATCGGGCTTATTTTCAGGAAACTGGTCCGTTTAAGACGTTTTTATATACATGCATCATCAAATCAAGTGCGAATGTACTTTATGTTAGCATAATCTTTTTTTTCGTATATTGCCACGATAACACTTTATTTCGGCATAATATGACGACTCAACATAACCCTGAATATAAAAAGTAACAAAGGATTGTTTAAAACTTACCAGAACTACATATCAATAGGACAAGAATTACAATAGCATACTTGTTCACCATGTCGACTTTCAAAAATTTCAAGATAAGGAAGGTCGACACTCTTGGTAAAGGTTAAGTTAATCAAATTAAAGATGTCAGTCTGAAATCCACAGGTATTAAGTAGTATTTCTGCTAAGAGTCACGCAGTGGTCAGCACATAAAAAATAGATTCTGTATTTTTTGGCTTAGATGTATTCATTTGGTCATTAAAAACACGCCACAAAAAGTGTTTACATTCGAACATGTGTAAGGTCTCGAGATAATTTTTGACTGGTTACAAAAAATGTAAATAGAGGAAAAACTGGCGGGAAAATTTTCACGTACTATTCACTGTACAATGTAACTAAATTTTGGACGCTGATAACTCAAAAAGGCAAAATAACACAGATTTTAATCTATCAACATAACGTTTTTTGTTTAGTTTATTAAAATTAATAATCAAAGTTTGTGTTTTATTTCCACACCAATGCACTTTGCCTTTTTCCTGGTACTTAAAAAAGAATATGAACTCTCCTTTAGAAAAGATAAAAAAAGTCAATTGCAATCTTTACCTTGGTTGTCAGTTACTTAAAAGTTACTGTTAATATGTTTTTTTAGTGCAAGGAACAGATATAGATACATTAGACAGCTGAGAAAATGATTTAATAGACGAAAGAAGAAACTTAACATATTTTAAGAGGATGATGAGATTTTTGATAATGTAATACTACAGAATAGAGATAGATGCTACTCATTACTGTTAACCCTTAATTATTTATGGGCAAGAAATGATCCTCTTTTTTCAATAAATAATAAAAAAAAATACCAAATCTAACTGAGTACTTGACCATTTTGAAAACAAAATCGATTATCACTATTTTGTGGTTTCCATTCGGATAAAGGACATGGTGCGATAAAAACCGACCATTTAACTTGAAGGGCGGGGCTATGTATTTTGGATCTGATTTTATGTGAAAAAAATATTTTGGCTGCCAAAGTGATGAAAAAAAAAATTTCTGAATGAGACTTTCTGCCCAAAAAAATAATGTTAATTTTGAAAAAAAAATATTTTGTTAATATGCATGCAAAAAATAAATAAATTTTCTGTCCAGTAAAAAAAAGCATACCCCCACCCCCTTTTCAGGTTAAATGGTCGGTTCCTAAGGGATTGATTTGGACCACTTTTCTGGTGAATTTTTAAGTTGTACCTCAAGATTTTCTTTCATATTCATTTCAAACCTAAGATCCCATTTACAGAAAAAATACAAAAGTTAGAGCGTACATTAGCAAATAACAATATACCGAGGTTACGGTGAATGCACATTTCGATAACTTATTCTCATCAGTGCAGATCAAATAAAAAAAATTGTAAATCCATGAACCGAAATATGTGTAAAAGCCGATAGAGAACAAATTAACAATAGGATCTAAATAGGGAAGCCAAAATCAGCTAAGGTCAGAGCTATGCAAGAGGGAGATACTCCTTGGATTTTAAGAAAGGATTTTAAGAAAATTTTCTTAAATTTAGATATTGCAATTTTTCAAATAAAATCGGTTTTCACGTCAGCACCAAAGTACTGGCTACTGGGTTGGTGAATACCTTCGGGGACTAACAGTCCTCCAGCAGTGGTATCGGCCCGATGGTAACAAATTACAAATTACCAGTTTGCGGTGAATTTAGGTTCTGCATATGACGAAGAAGAAACAGCATATTACAAATGCAACAAAATAAAGCACCAGTATATTAAACCCCTGCAAAAAATAAAGGAGTGTGATCAGGTGTTGCGGAAAGGTAAGCGTGATCTGCTTCACATGTGACACACTGTAAATTGTGGATCGCTATGAGATATGTGTTTCCCGAATGACAACAGATCTTTCTCTTCACAACTAAAGTTTGATTTTCCTGTACCGGATGTGACTTTACTAACAGAGCTGGCATGTCCAACATGGCGGATGTCTTATAAGAAGCTGGAGATGCTTACTCTACCGGTACACATGATCTCACCCATGGTTTTTATTGGGTTCGTGATGTTCATCAGTATGTGTGTCTTCATTTTATGTTTTTTGTCCCGTACTCACGTTATATCCTTGTTTCGTAGGGTTTCCGGTATTGCTGTTGTCCATGGATTGTTCATTCTTTTGACTGACGGTTTGGTTCTCACTTAACTTACTTACCTAACGAAAGAAATCAATCATCAACTTTTTCCCCGACACGAACTCTTAACTATAAGATAATTATTGACTAAAGTTTGACAGACGAAGGAAGATTCGCAAAAGTGTCTTACAGAAATTATTTTTTTTCCTATTAGGTTAGCTGTACTTTAATTAAACTTTGCACAAATTGTAATCGATTATCTTTAATGGAAACTAGTCTCTCATAAACTCTCACTGAAATCTATTTCTATGGTATGCATGCTGTCTTCCTTCAGTTATAGTACCATAAAATATGGACTCGCGAAAGCAACATACTGACTGTATGATTTTGTTCATTTTGTACTGTAAACGTGGTTATTTTCACGAGGGGGGGGGGTTAATTTCGCGAATTGTTATACCAGAACCTTTCGCGGGGTTATACTATTCGCGGATCTTCAAAATTTGATTGTAAAACGTTTGTTATTAAAACTATTCGCCTGGGGATTATATTCGCGTAAAATTCCCAAACGCGAAATAAGCGAAAATTTCAACGTTTACAGTATTTTTTATGCAGATAAAGTAACAAATACTCAGGGGATCCCCCAAAATACATTTAAGTTTGTTCTGTTCAGTGGACATCTGCAGGGCCTATAGTCAAAAGAAAAACATTAAGAGAAACAATTAACTAAAGATTAATGTACAGGTATTAAATAAACAAATGTAACACCATATTTTATCATTTTTAATTACAAATCAACTTAAGGTTCTAAACATCAAGAGCGCAATAGTAGACTTCATTTACCCAATGGCAGGATCTATGGTAAATCCAAAGAATGCACCTGTAAGATTAAGAAAATAGCTTTGAATAACATGCATAAATGCCTCAAATGTAAAAATTGTATCATTCATAGAAGAAGCAAATTTGAATATGGCAAAACAAATGCTGGACACAATTTAAAATTAGAGCTCAGATAGAAGAAATCCCATAAACATCAGGAATTTGATCTGATGTCATCAAAGAGAGAGATTTCCCTGCCAAATAAGTCTCATTGTGAAATTATATATTTTAAAGTCACTCATTAATGAGTCAAAATCTTAAACTGGCCTCATCATCTAGGCATTTCATAATTATAAACAATATATAACATTTGTGCGAAACTGATGTGTTT
>MJUU01042400.1:120099-130568 GCA_002080025.1 Modiolus philippinarum
CCCCCCTCTTTCAGGTTAAATGGTCGGTTCCTAAGGGATTTATTTGGACCACTTTTCTGGTGAATTTTTAAGTTGTACCTCAAGATTTTCTTTCATGTTCATTTCAAACCTAAGATCCCATTTACAGAAAAAATACAAAAGTTAGAGCGTACATTAGCAAATAACAATATACCGAGGTTACGGTGAATGCACATTTCGATAACTTATTCTCATCAGTGCAGATCAAATAAAAAAAATTGTAAATCCATGAACCGAAATATGTGTAAAAGCCGGTACACATGACCTCACCCATGGTTTTTATTGGGTTCGTGATGTTCATCAGTATGTGTGTCTTCATTTTATGTTTTTTGTCCCGTACTCACGTTATATCCTTGTTTCGTAGGGTTTCCGGTATTGCTGTTGTCCATGGATTGTTCATTCTTTTGATTGACGGTTTGGTTCTCACTTAACTTACTTTACCTAACGAAAGAAATCAATCATCAACTTTTTCCCCGACACGAACTCTTAACTATAAGATAATTATTGACTAAAGTTTGACAGACGAAGGAAGATTCGCAAAAGTGTCTTACAGAAATTATTTTTTTTCCTATTAGGTTAGCTGTACTTTAATTAAACTTTGCACAAATTGTAACCGATTATCTTTAATGGAAACTAGTCTCTCATAAACTCTCACTGAAATCTATTTCTATGGTATGCATGCTGTAGTACCATAAAATATGGACTCGTGAAAGCAACATACTGACTGTATGAATTCTTCTTAGTTTTATGTTTTTGTTCATTTTGTACTGTAAACGTGGTTATTTTCACGAGGGGGGGGGGGGGGTTAATTTCGCGAATTGTCATACCAGAACCTTTCACGGGGTTATAATATTCGCGGATCTTCAAAATTTGATTGTAAAACGTTTGTTATTAAAACTATTCGCCTGGGGATTATATTCGCGTAAAATTCCCAAACGCGAAATAAGCGAAAATTTCAACGTTTACAGTATTTTTTATGCAGATAAAGTAACAAATACTCAGGGGATCCCCCCAAAATACATTTAGGTTTGTTCTGTTGAGTCAATATCTGCAGGGCCTATAGTCAAAAGAAAAACATTAACAGTCCGAAAAGTCATTGTGTGAAATTATCTCCCTTCTAAACATGCTAATGAGGTGGGCGTCTGCTTCATCAGCCATATTTTAGAAACACGCCGTCTGTTGATGGTGCATAGTAACGGCTAGATATTAAGCTTGTTCGGACAATAAATCACAAAGGAAGGATGCAATAGTAAAACAAAAACATTTACAAAATAAAAAGTTAACAATTGGTCTGCTATTGCACGTTAAATTGTTTATAGTTGATGTCAAATGTCTTCACTGCGACCACACAAAAATTAACCTGGCGACAATAAAATATTATTAAAAGGCAAAAAATTACCGGGGGCGGACACAATTTCTGTATTAAAAGATAGCCAAAGGATTAATCTTGAAGGGAAAATATGAAATAATTGATTTCAAAGATGTATATTTTCAAGATCCAAAATGATATCCCGTAACCAAGGAATAAGTGAGGGTGGTATTTTCCATTGTGTTCATTATTTGGCGGTAAATGTTATTTATAAACACCGCCGAGGCACTCACAGGGATCAATGTACCCGATTATGGCAAAATTATACGAAATTAACGGGAATGTTTCTAGATTTCTGTATCTAAATATTTATTTGGAGCCGTAGTAGAATGTTAACTGTTTCATTAAATACATTAAAACAAACTATAGACAAAAATCAAATTACGATTACCTGAATGGGCCTCTGACTCGTAAGGTGTAATCATGACGTATGTAGGTAAATTCGATTTCATTTCTAAAAATAGAGCCAGTATTGTAGCAGAATACACTAACTTTGGGGTTTTATTCTGGGTAAATGCGTGGAAGGGCGGAAATGAAAATTTGCACACGTATTTATCAATTCTTTATGAATCAGTATGCCAATTTTGGAGAAAATCTGGAGATGTATATTTAATTCATCCAGAATTATAGACACCGAATGCAGTCCATTAAACCGCAATTTACGCACTAATTATAATTTTTACAATCAAACGGCGAACATTTACATTATTTCTGTACCTTAACGAAATACGTGATTTAAAAAATCATTCAATTTTCCTGTTAGAAACAACTTTTTGGAATTTGTAACTACGGAAAACAATCTGAGTAGACCTTTTTGTTTCGTTTAATGAGGAGTTCCATTTCTTTTGTTAAAAACGAATCACTTATCGGTCTGTAAAGAGAAACAATTAACTAAAGATTAATGTACAGGTATTAAATAAACAAATGTAACACCATATTTTATCATTTTTAATTACAAATCAACTCAAGGTTCTAAACATCAAGAGCGCAAGAGTAGACTTCATTTACCCAATGGCAGGATCTATGGTATATCCAAAGAATGCACCTGTAAGATTGAATAACATGCATAAATGCCTCAAATGTAAAAATTGTATCATTCATAGAAGAAGCAAATTTGAATATGGCAAAACAAATGCTGGACACAATTTAAAACTATAGCTCAGATAGAAGAAATCCCATAAACATCAGGAATATCAAAGAGAGAGATTTCCCTGCCAAATAAGTCTCATTGTGAAATTATATATTTTAAAGTCACTCATTAATGAGTCAAAATCTTAAACTGGCCTCATCATCTAGGCATTTCATAATTATAAACAATATATAACATTTGTGCGAAACTGATGTGTTTTGAAAAAGTACTCGTTCCTTGTTAACACGTATTACATAGTCATGAAAGCAAATTCCTGACATTAACAGGTAATAATAGCAAGAGATGCTTAGTTTGTAGACATCTATGGGTAACGTGTTGAAGACTTGAATTCAGACCTATTGATTTTTGTATTGTTGGTTTGACACTAATACTATATCTGCAGTCTTTATGTTTTGCTTACAGTGAATTGATTTCAAGTCAATTCGTGCAGTAATCGAAAAAATTACAATGACTGATATTCGGTAAAATTGGGAAGCTAAAAATAGTAAAATGCGTGATTAAAGAAATGATGTACAGCATTGCTTTCTCCAATAGTTTTGCATCGAATTACAATACATACACTTCGGATGCACTGAATGTTTGCAACACCCCTCCGTGGCCGCAAACTCAAATGGTTGCCAGTGGTTTTGGTAACACTGGAACACGTAACAATTTTCAATCTTTACACGTCCATAAACACATTCAACAGTTGTCGTTGGTATTCCTTGTGTGGTTGGTTTAAAGCCATATCCTATGAAATAGAAGGTGACCTGAATATTATTTCCTCTGAAATGACGTCTATTTGCAATATATACCAGGAAGTAATTTATATGCGCCGGTCGTATTTTGAGGCTAATTTTTTTTTTGAGTAGCGTTTGTATGAATTATTTATTTTGTTCTTAACACGGCTTTCTTCATTTCATCGTAATTATCCCACCTTATACGCCAAGATTGTTACAATTATCATCAGAAGTTACACAGTAGTCGGCACGTTACAACACATTTCAAAAATGAGAATACGAGAATATGAAAAAGAAAGGAAATGGGGTAAATGTCAAGGAGAAAACATCCCATCTCAAGGATAAAACAATTCAAAACAAAGCATCTAGGACATTTCCTTAGTAGATTCAAAGTTTACCATCAAATAAAAAATAAGAAAATACCGAAGCTACTGTAAATATACCTTCTGCATAAGGCCTTTTCGACAACTTGTGCAGATAAAATCTAAACATTGGATATCCAGAAATGGAAAGATGTATTAAAGCTGTTAGACAACAAATAATCAATGAGATCTAAAATAAAAGTCTAACAACTATAGACGAAAAAGATTTGGGAATAACTATTGACAACAAGTTAAAATTCCAACTACATATTCAAACCCAAACAAAAAGGCAAATCAGAGACTAAGAATAATAATAAGAATGGATAAAGAAATGTTTCTTACATTATTCAAAAGTTTGGTAAGGTCACATCTGGATTGGAATATGGAAACAACGTTTGGTCAGTTATATCCAAAAGAGGAAGCTATTCAAAAAGAAAATCTGCAGCGTATAGCCAAAAAGATGATAAAGGCTTGTCAACACTGTAGTACAGAAGACTGAGGAGCGATACAAAATTAATAATATTGATAAGGTCGAAAACGGATACCCTTTTTAAATGAAAGACGACACGGTAAAACCGTTTACAATCGATATAGCAGAACGAAATTGTACTTTATTTTGGCATAATCGCGCTTTTTCTTATACATGTAGTTCTACGATAGCAATTTATTTCTGCATATGACGACTCAACATCACCCCGAATATGAAACTTAACAAAGGATTGTTTAAAACTTACCAAAACTACATAATAAGACAAGAATTATTATAGCATATTTGTTCGTCATGTCGACTGTGGAATACTTCTAGATAAGGAAGGTCAACATTCGCAATAGATAAATTCATCAAATTTAATTTATCAGTCTGAAAACACAGGTATTCAAAAAAAAAAATAATAATAAAACGGAAAAAAATTTAAAAAAAAGAAAATTAACTCTCTTTTAGAAAAGATGAAAGACGATTGAAATTTTTATCTCGGAGGATGGTGAAATTTCTAATAATATCATACAACAGAATAGTAATAGTTGCTGCCTATATTGCCAAGAATTAAAGTGTATGTTTTTTTTAATATAATCATTTTTTTCATTTGCCAACGATCGACAGTTGCAGTTCCGTTGAATTTGAATAAAAAACTGCCAATTCTACCAGCATATAAATGGCCATTTTGTAAAACCGATTATTACTCACTGAAGAAGTGGTTTCCATTGAAGACACGCCTTTTTCCCTGATTTAGCCAATTAAATCTTGCGGTTCTTGAGAATGTATGGAGGTAAAAATAGAGTGGTCAAGAGCCAATGTCCATGAGACAAAGACAAATCAGGTGGAAACCACCGGCAAAATTATCTACCGCAATGGTCCTGACCCGGATGTATAAAAGGTACAAGGGGCTCTTTCAGGATTATCAGAATTTTTATAGCAACGGCAAACGACTTTCGAATACTGCAATTTATTACAAAGTTGTCTATAAATGAAGTATTTTCAACAATATATCTGTAAAAATAGTTTAATCTTGATGCAGGCATATAAACGTACATTAGCAATAGATTTTGGTCTGTTTGTCCACTGATTTAATCATGAGAGGGACTTGTTGATTGAATTCGCGTAGGGCATGTTTATCAAAATGAAGATCTGGAAATGAATGAGATAATCACTTAATATTGTATTCGTCACGAGTCGTCTGTTTGTTTTGCAATCTTGACTTTGTATCCAATGTTTACTTTCGTCACCGTGACCATATTTTCTTAAGAAAAAAGCTTATTGGCACAAATAAGGTTTTTCTAAAAGAGAAATAATTCTATACCACTGGATTTTCTACTCTTATTTGCCTGTTTGTGTGATAAAACTTCATTATTTTCAGCATTCATTCTGTGTCTGCTGAATATTTTTATAACTTTTTAATATGACTGTTGTTGCACTGATGGGATATTTTATGACAGTGACGGGTATGTTACCCAAAGTATGTTATCCATAACTTGACGTTATTGTCACTCTTGTCACGGCCAAAAGTTTAACGGTCAACATCACAATCTTGTGGACAACTGTGAGATCTCTGTTTCTCAGATAACAACGGATCTTTTCCTTTAACAGCTTAAGTTTGGTGGTTTTCCTCAACTCTGTAATAGGTTCGACTTCATTACTGGAATACGGCGATATCTTATAATAAGCAGGAGATTCTTAGACTTCCGGTACACCTGATCTCACCCATGGTTTTTATTAGGTCCGTGTTGTTCATATGTTTGTGTATTCCCATTTCCCCATTTTCCCTTTGTGTATGAACATACATTTATGTGGTGTCGTTGTTTCTTAGTGTTTCCTATTATGTCATTGTTTTTGGAGTATTCTTTTAGACAGACGGTTTGGATTTCACTTACTTCAGCTGAAGTTTCTTGGGAAAAAGTGAATGTTTTCACAAATTTATACCTTGTCATTAAGCTATTATATACACTGGCGGATCCAAAGGGGTGTTCGGGGGCTGGATCCCCCTTTTTTGAACAATCATGTATTTTTTAATGAATTATCCTGTTGTTTAATTAAGAAATACCCCGAATTTCTTGCCACCTTTAAATTGGAACCCCCTTTCAAATTCCCTGGATCAGTGCCTGATACACACGGGAGTATTAATTATTATTACATTATTTAATTGTCGTTAATATGTGCTCTTTTGTTTATGCGGACGTTTCCTACTGCATTGACTGAAGTTATAACTTTTCTTTTCTGGTTAGAGGCTAAGGTTTCAAAATTCACCTTTTCATGAAGAAAAATCCTTATTGGAAGCTCCCAAAGGAACATACATTTCGTCAGTGAAATAAAAAGAGATAACAGAAAGCATCTACAATGGCTGAAAATTGCAATAACGTGCTTCTTTTTTGCATGCATCGACCGTCGTATGAGAAAATCATTTAAAATCTTAACGACAACTTAATTCGGATAGTTATGACGAGAGGAGTCAGTTAAAATCCAATGCCCTTTTAACTAACAGTATGACTGTATTCCATGAGTAATAACATATATAAATATTAAAGATCCTTACATCAGGAGGTCGAAATAGTGTAAATTTCTGAATACCGAAAACATCCATCTTTAAAAACTTATATAAAAAACTATCTACTTTAGCGTGCTTTGGTTGCAACAATTTTTGTATATTTAGTATAAGAAATGGCTTACAATAAGCCTTGGTGCAAATGATAAAAAAAGAAATAAATCTTCAGACAATTGTCATTTTAGTAATTCAGTGTAAACTGTAGAAAAGCGATAATGTTGCATAAACGTATATATTCAGATCTATCTCATACTTATTAAGGTCTTTCCCACTTTCGGTGGATTGACCTTCTTGTATTTCTTCTGATTATTATTTTTTTTCTTTTTTTTCTTCCAACATTTGCAAAAAATTCTGAAGAGATATCACTTTGATACTTGGTACCATTATTCTGAAATGGCCGGGCTTGACCAAACTCACCCTGTGAAGACGATCTATTTTTAGTAACAGAGCTACATCATCAAACATGGTAAACCTTGTTAGCAGATAAATTCTGAAACCATAATAGATAGCTGAGGAAGTGTAATTAGAAAAATGTTTGTTAGGTCATGACAAAGATCTGTTACATTTGGTCCGAAATTGTCCGATGGACCATTCTCGAGTTATGCCCCCGCAAAATTTGATGCTTTTTTAACAATGATTTTCTCCCAAACCGGAAGTAATAGAGACATGAGACCTACACCATTGTTCTTGGTTCCCCAGGGGCTATTTGAAAAGGTCAAGGTCAAAGGTCATCGGTGATCTTTATTTTGACCTCTAGACTTGTTAGCTGATAAACTCAGAAACCGTAACAGATAGCTGATTAAATGAAATGGAGAAAATGTGTGTCTTGTTGAGACCTACAATTGTTACATTGGGTCCAAATTCATTGGACCAACCGTTTTGGACATATTGGCCAAAAACCGATTTTCGATGTATAAATAAGGGGTTTTTGCCTATAGCTCAAATACCATTGGAGATACAAGCACATATTCAATACAAAAAATGTTCAGGTAGACCATCAAAATGACGTCAAGGTCAAATGTCAAGGTCACATTGAAAAAAAATATATTTCACGTTAAAGAGTCTATAAATATACATATTAAGCTTAGAATGTTGGTTTTCCCTATGAATCAATAATGAGAACATTCTGACGCAACTTTGGGAAAGACCTATCAATTGTTCTTCGAACGATTGACATGCTATTACTCGATTGTATCCTTGTCTTTCAAAGAAACATTTAATTTTCACTGACATAGCTCGTTTTATTCTTTTTCAGAAATTTTGGTCTTTTGTCTTTTGTCTTTATAATTTTATGCAGATACTCAACATACAGTAACTTCAGTATTTTGTTATTTTTCTAATGGTTTCCTTTTTATATTAGTTTCAGTGGTCTTTGTCTCACTCTCGGAACATTGTTTTGATTCAAATTAAAATTTTGTGGTAAGCAATCGTCACAATTTCCATACAAAATACTTTCAGAAAAGCTGCAGCGCAGTAAAATGAAATACAAAAACACCAAATTTGCATATTAAACAGTAAACTTAGTTATGCTGTACATGTCGTGTTTCAAGGAGTTACCTCTTATCAGCAGCATTAAAATCAAATAATGTGGAAAGCCATCGTAAAAAAATAGTCACAAGAAGCACTCGTCACAAAAATATTGAAATAAGAAGCCAAATCCAGTACTAAGTCCATCCACGGAGTGCCATACACGGAATGAAGGCGTAGTATTTCTTAGGGGTTGGAATTTTGATAGAACAGTTAAGTTCTATAAATTGCTAGGTAAATTTTAAAACTGTCACTAAGGCTTCAGTTGTCAAATTTTGATACTTCCTCTTCTCCTTCTTCTTCTTCCATGTAAGGAGTTTATTGGAGGTTTGAATGTCTATGATCCATGAACGACCGAAACTCTACAGCTAAAACCGATCTTAACAGGTACAATTAAAACAGGCGTTAAGTCTTACATAGTGGTAGCACTAGAAGGGAGATGGCTCCCAATCCTGTTTGGAACTTGTCGACTGATGTAGCTTGTTGTAGGTTCAGTTGGGGATGATTCCAAGTCCTCAGAAAGAATGGGTATTTGTTAAAACATCTAACCTGGTATCAATGGATCTAAACCCAATGTTTACGTACATTTGTCCTCGAATGTCCTGGTATAAATGTATCTAAACCCAGTGTTGGCCTTTGTCCTTGAATGTCCTGGTATAAATTGACAACCCGCTGTTGACCTTTGTCATGGAATAACCTGGTATAAATGAATCTAAAACAGGTGTTGGCCTCTGTCATGGAATGTCCTGGTATAAATATAAGCCCTGTGTTGGCCTTTGTCATGGAATATCCTTGGATAAATGGAGCTAAACCCATGGTTGGCCCTTGTCCTAGAATCAGCTGGAATAAGAAAGACTGATGGAATGTCTCAAATGTTATGCACTATCTTATAAGATCTTAACTCGTCTTTTTTCCAGTGTTTCCCATTTGAGGTCATTGATCGTGGATTAAACAGCTCCTGGTTCTTTGCTACGAGTCTAGCAGCATGTCTTTGTATGACATCTAACTGCACTGTCTGTTTAAGGGATACGGGTTCCAAACTTGTGCTGGATATTGTGCTACTGTTCGTATTAGTATGGTGTAAGCTACTGACTTTACTTCCTTTGGGCAGGCATGGATGTTACGTCTAAGGAAGCTGGTGGCTCTGTTGGCTTTGCATGAGATGTTATTGACATGTTTTGCCCAGCTGGGGTCGTTGCTGAAAGTAACTTCCCGGTATTTGCTGTAATGTTGTTCTTTTAATACCTGATCTTGTAGTTTATAGTCGAATTTGGTGATCCTATTTTTCCGACCGGTGTAAAGTTTTAATCATTAATCAGCATTAAAAGACATTTGTCATGTTATCTTCGGTTCTTCATTTGACTCATTTGATTCTACCCCCAACATCAAACCTTGTTCTGTTCTATTAAATGATATTTTAAATTTTCCTGATCAGCAATCGCAAGGCACAATTTCATCTTGCAGCGTAAAAAATTGCAAAACATGCAACATTCTTATTATTGACTCAAATTTTACAAGCAACCGTACCAACAAGTCATATTCAACTAGAACGATCTGATTGCTCCTCCAGAAATCTTATTTATGGGTCAGAGTGCTCTCTTTGTGGATTAATTTATGTACGGGAAACAAAAGACAGGTTGAACAAACGTATGTGCGGACATATATACGAAGTCAAGGACAATAAGACCCGACATGTTTACGCACATTTCAACCAACCTGACCATTCAATTGTCAACATGAAGGTCAGGATTATTGAAAAAACATACCATAAGACAAATAACCCTACGTTAAGTACACCTTACCGTCTACAAAGAGAGGAATACTCGATTAAAGAGTTAGGTATACAGCAATGCCCTATGGTTGTAATGATAACATCAAATTCACAGTAACTTCGGTATTTAGTTATCAAAAGTGTAGAAACTCTATCAATTCCAGGATGTAGTTCGGTGAATGTGATGAATATATTGAATGGAAGCCAACGCAGACCGCGTAGCCATTGCCACAGGCATTACACTGCCCCGCGTCTGCACGACATTTCAATAAATGGTCTTCTTCCATTTATGACTATTCCACTAGGTATTCATCACATTCGCACCAAATTGTATTCTTTGCCCATTTATAACTATTCCACTAGGTATTCATCACATTCGTACCAAATTGTATTCTTTGCCCCTTTCAAAGCTTCATTCTTTCTATAAAACATCAACAGTGACTGATAGGCATTCCCTAGAATATGAATTAACAGCAATAATTTTGGATATAGCAAACCATAGACTATTCAAACCTGTC
>MJUU01042400.1:145049-160084 GCA_002080025.1 Modiolus philippinarum
AAAATTCAACATTGTCCGATTTCAATGACATTTGGTTTCCAAATAGATATTGATGTTGCGACTTCAAATCCGGTGTTGAAAATTGTTCGTTGACCGCCATTTTCAAAATGGCCGCCAAAAAAGGCGGGAAAATTCAACATTGTCCGATTTCAATGACATTTGGTTTCCAAATAGATATTGATGTTGCGACTTCAAATCCGGTGTTTAAAATTGTTTGTTGACCACCATTTTCAAAATGGCGGGGAAAATTCAACATTGTCCGATTTCAATGACATTTGGTTTCCAAATAGATATTGATGTTGCGACTTCAAATCCGGTGTTTAAAATTTTTTGTTGACCACCATTTTCAAAATGGCCGCCAAAAATGGTGGGGAAAATTCAACATTGTCCGATTTCAATGAAATTTGGTTTCGAAATAGATATTGATGTTGCGACTTCAAATCCGGTGTTGAAAATTGTTCGTTGACTGCCATTTTCAAAATGGCCTCCAAAAAAGGCTGGAAAATTCAAGATCGTCCAATTTCAATGACATTTGGTTTCCAAATAGATATTGATGTTACAACTTCAAAACTGATGTTGAAAATTGTTTGTTGACTGCCATTTTCAAAATGGCCACCAAAAAAGGCAGGAAAATTCAGCATTGTCTGATTTTAATGAATTTGATTTCCAAGTAGATATTGATGTTGCGACTTCAAAACCGATGTTGAAAATTGTTTGTTGACTGCCATTTACAAAATGACCTCTCGACTTCAAAACTGGTGTCGAAAGTCAGGTTTTTAGCAAGAACGTTTTTTTGTCAAAAAAGCCCAACAAAGAAATTTAGTAAAACATCATCAGACTCTAAAAACAGTTCAAGATATTGGAGGTGTTTGAGCTACAAAAGTTTGAGAAACTGAAGTTACAATGTTCACTTGATTGTGGCAACTGAAAGCCAGGTGAGCAATACAGGCTCCTGGGAGCCTCTGGTTTGTTAAAACTTTCTGGTATTTTGCTGGTTTAACCAGCCGTTTAGTTCTTGTATATGTTATTTTGACTATAATCTTGATTTTTTATTTACAATCAAACCTTGAAGTAGACTTGCCATGTTAGAATTAACAAAAATTAAGAAATGTGTCTGGAGTGCAACATATTGACTATGTAGTTGAAACGATCAAATTAAAGCAACAGATATGATTAAATGTCTATAATTTCTTTAAGAAATGAAGCTTAATATATATTTTTCTTTATTTTAACCTAACAGTCAGCAATATTCATAGGCCAGACAAAATAAATACAGCATTTCTTTGAAAAAAGAATGTGACGCTATTAAGTGCCTACAAAAAGAGTCTGAAATTGAAAGAATGACCCAGTTGTTCTTTAAAATTGTTGAAATGGTTACACTCTTTCAAATAATGGTTCTTTGATGCTTAGATTTTCATTTGAACTGATAAAAATAAGCATTAATAAACTAAAAACACCGTTGCACTCCAGACAACATAAACATTGTTCTCAATTTAATTATAAGTGTGTGTCTGAAAAAAGGTTCCATTCTTGGATGAATGATATTTATATCAATGTTGTCTGAAACAAAGAACAATAGTGGATTAAAAATCAATATACAGGGAAAGAGGACTTGTTAAACTTCAAATATAATGTTGCACTCCAGACAAACAAGGGTGGATGTATTTAATGACCCATCAGGAGGTGGTGTTTTTATTAGAATATTCAGTATCATATTTTTCATATGGAATTGATATTTCTCTACATTAATAAATGTAAATATGTAATTTTTCACACATAGAATTTTCACAGTATTCAATTTATTTGCAGTTTTTCTATTTTTGCTGTTGCACTCCAGACATGGGACTCCAATTGTTCTTGTGCCAACTGCAGCAACACATTTGCTAATATTCACAAATCAGATACAGAATTCCTAACTCAATTTAAGATGTTAATCTTTCAGTGAAAAGTCTTACTTTTAAATAGATATCATTATTTTTTATTTTATATGCATTTAAAAAAAGTAGTGTTAAAAAAAATGTCACAAAAAAGTGTTGCACTCCAGACATTTTTGGCATGCTTTTCTGGCATAACTTTTTAACCAATAAAGATATCTCCATGAAATTTTGCATGGACATGCAATATACCTCTACATATTAAGGTGGGACGATACAAAATGACATCATTACATGAAGATCTCATTTTGGACTAGGTGATAGATCTTTTTAATGTACATCGGAATATAAATTAAAAATGGGGGTACCGGAATGTATTTTTCATATAAATAACTTTGTATTTTCGTGTTTTGGCCGGAAATTAACAAACACATATAGGGAAAATCATAATTTTTTATGCTTTCATTTTTAGTTTTGACATCTCGACAGATAGGCCGCAAGTACTTAGGGTTACCAAAAACTAACACAATATTCTAGAAGAAATGACAATTGTTTCTATGTAAAAAAATTCATAGGTCACGGTTCAAATTCCTGAGCTACATTTCACGGAACATTACTATACCATGCTAATTGTGTAAAAATTTGACGTAACGTAACAATTATAATTTACGGCGTCAACGCTCTTATAAACTCGTAGGACTATATGAATCTAACACCAGTGAAAAGGCAAGATCAAGAAATCTCAGACACCCAAGGGTAAGATTTCAATCTTTCTCTGACGAGGCTTGCCGAGTCAGAGAACCATTGAGATCTTACCCGAGGGTGTGTGAGATTTCTAAATCTTGCATTTTCAACGGTGTTTGATTAATTTTCTCACTTTTGTCATCTCAAACTAGGATTCATTCACCATCAATCCCTACATGACATCCTTCGTTCCTGAGAGACGTCAATGACGTCAGAATACGTTGCTTGGTAATTTCTGTCTTGTAAACGAAACGAGAAAAATGGCTGTCGGATTAGTCGACATTAATTTTATTGTGACGGTGTTACTATACAACAGAATTCGCTCAATAATAATTTCTTATTTGTGCCTTTACCCATACTATGTAAAAACACCACCAAGAAATGACAGTTATTTTCATAAGACATTGATTTTGACTTTCAATTTATGTCCTATTGGTTATTTGTTCTTGATCAGTTTCACGGTCTTCATTGTTTTATTATTTTTAATTTTCACTGACGAGACATAAATTGTCAAAATAGCTATCTGCAGACATTGAATTTACAGTACCTTCCGTATTTTGTATTCGATTACAGAGTCAAAAAAAAATTACTAGCAGCTGAAATATCACCTCTGACGAAGAGACGGACATACGAAAGAAACTTGATGGTTCTCAAAATATCTGAAAACAAAGCATTCTCTGATCAGGCTGAGCACCTCGGTTGAAAAAAAATCTAGCTGGCCCTCACTCTGTCCACAACAAATGCATTGCTCAACAAATTTTCCTACCATAAAGCATATCAGAGAAGACCACTGACATTTGACGTAAACCTGAACAGACCAATATTTTCCACTACAAAGCTGGTGGGACATAAAAAAAAATAGAAAGGTTAGTTTCTATAAGCCAACACAATATACAAATCGTTGTATATTTACAAAAATGATTGACTATTTTTTTTTAACTATGACCTTTTTTCTCGTCATTCAGGTTTGCCTTGGATTAAGGCAGTAAACACACTAAGGACTGAATAAAGTCCATCGTACCTTTCATGTACGTTTTCCATTCTCAAATTACTTGCTGCGGGATCCATATTGACCAAACCCCGATGTTATCATATTTTTTTTTTTGGTTTTAGGTTTTTGGTTGCACTCCCCTCACGCCACCACCTAAATCCACGCCTTGAGTAAAACCTTGCATCTAAATGATTAAACCAGTGAAAATTATTTTTTTACAGTTCAAACTGTTCTAAGTAGCATTCTAAAACTGGATAGAGAAACCGTACTCCATAAGATCATCATTTTGGCACACTTGCTCAACAAAATACTTTAGACGAGTAACATTAAAGTAGATGATCAGTTTTTAGAACATTAGAGTCAAATGTTTTATTAGCGTAATAATACGGGTGAGAGCCCGGAGCACATGTATTTGTAGCCTAAAGTCCTGTGCCTCGAGTCCATAGCCATTGTGAATGTTGTGTTGTAGTTCGGAGCCAATATTAATGTTCAAAAAGGTTAGATCCCGAATCCCGTGTCATTCCCCAAGTTTTTCAATTATATATATATATGTGCCAGGAGTAGACTTTTTTTTCTCGCAAACAATCAATATACAGACTGTTCCTCATCAAGTTCTTTACTTCTAGGTAATTATGAAGCAACTTCTTTATCTTTGACTGTATTTTCTATTTATGCCTGTCGTAGGAAGCAACTGTTTCGTTTGATTGCTACGGAGGGAGGGGAGTCTTGGAAGGAACATCTGATACTGGATATTTTTTTACATGTATTCTGTGAGCCTTACTATTTTTTTTCTCACTAGAACCAATCCTGTATTTTTTTGGTCGATTCTTCATATTCCTATTTATGTTTTTTTCACCCTTCTCCTGTACCGAAACATTTTTTTCACTAAATTTCTTATCCTGGATTTTTTCCTAAATAAGCCCCCAACCCATAAAATTGAAAAGGTTGTTCACCCATAAAAATCAAATGGTCGCTCCTTTACGTTTGTTTGTTTCTCTGAATTTATATGGTTTTATATTGTACAGTATTCTTTTTTCTAGGTCATTATGGTGTTTAACACCCGCGTTTTTTTTTGTAAAGAGTATTGCATAAAATCAGCTTTAAGTAGCAAGTACTGTTTTCATATCTGCCAACTTTCAAACCTCTTTGATACAACCTGATTCCCTATGTACTCGCAAAGAACCCAGTGAAAAAAAAATGAGAGTCAGACTTACTACATACTAAGAAGTACACAATGTACAATGATACAGTTAGTACTTACATTTTTCAGATGGAATTAGTTTTGGTGCGCCGAGCAGTTCATTCGGCATTTTGGAGTTGGGGCATACATCCCGAAAATCTTACTAAAACTTAATTCTTTTTGACGATATTTATATTAAAAATTAAAAAACTTTAAATATTTCAAAAATTATTTCATTTCGCAAACCATTGGTAATATGATTTTCAGGTATTTTAATAAAGAACTCACTTTTTTTAGTACTAATGAAACCTTGGATTCCTTTTGAATCCACAACTGATTTCGTTGTTTAATTTCGGTTCATATTCCATTGTATTCTACAACCCTAATGTAGAAAAAATCGATTACAATCAGAAACTTTTCCACCAAATTCATATTACTATATTTTTATGCATCAAAATGTACAACATTTAATGAATAAATCAGTCTTTTCCTTTTTAGTAAGCTGACTTTAACGCCGTGACATACGTTTACGGCTGACCTTATGAACGATAACTCTTATTGTAACGTCGTTTTGTAACGTCCCACCTTAATTGATATAATCCTTTGTATAAAAACTCCTACAGTTCTCAGTCTAGATAACAAAATATGCATGGTGCCATTTTTTTAATTCACCCATGATATTTGCACTTTGATTACAGAACTTGATTGAATTTAATTATGACCTGATAGCATCTTATTTTGTCTTTGGTCCAGATTTACCAAACTGCTGAATAAGGGACTTTGTATAGCAATACTGTCTTCTTTCTGTCAAATGGTTTAGAGGATCGACTTTCACAGCTGCTGGTTAGGGAATACATGTACATTGGATTAGCAATACAATCCAGTCTTTGTTTGTTCTATTAACAGTGAGATCTGATGATACCTTTCCTTGTAAAGACAGCTGTCAGTGTGGTCATCTTTGCTGCTAGTATACATGTATGGAGGTATGGGCAATTTTCTTTATTTATGTGCTTGAGGTGGTGCAGTCATATAGTGATAAAGAGCATGTTCATTGGGAGCCTTGTGGTGGTGATTTGTTGCTCTGCATGAACAGTTTTTTGTGGCGTTTGTAATCCAGTGGTTGAGATTATTTTATTTATGATGAATTAACATTTCATGTTGACTTGCTTACAGTTATGTTAACTTTTGTTATGCAGAATATTGTTCATTTTCACTATTTCTAATACAGAAATTAGCCCTCACTTACTGACTCTGCCTCCTATAAATTGTCACTTCAGGAAGATTGAAAAAATTTGAATGAGGCTTAATGAAAAATTACATTTTGTGGCATCATGCATGTGAAATAAATTATGGCAAAACATGCACAGAGAAACCTTCTTGCATTTCTTATCAGATCTTCTAAAGGGTTGATTTGATTTGTATTGAAGTCAAAATGGCTGTCTGCTGAATTTAAATTTGCAGTAACTTTGATAATTGAATGGCAATAGCATGACTATCATGGCCAATCATAGATTATAAAATGCCAAGATATATACAGTACAGCCAGAGAGTTAAAATGATAAATCACTGTGATAGACATATCACTCTGCTTAGTGAAATGTGTATATTTTTATTCCCCGTTTGAGCTACAAACATTATTTTCTTTAGCATTTAGAGTGATGCATTCTATCATTTGACATGCAAAAGAAATTATATGGATAGATAAATCAGGAAAAAAGATATATTCATTTGAAAATTTAGAGTGCCATGTCTATCACAGTGATTTATCATGGTAATTAGTCTCTGGCTGTACTGTATACTGGTACTAAAAGGTAGGTACATTGAATTAAGAGAAAGTCATGTTTGCTGATACAATGTATAATGTACCCTACCTTTCACTAACATTTAAAAAAAATAGCAGTTTGGAGGGGATGATTTCTAACAAATTTTTATACTCCTGAGTATTGAAGATTCATCAGGTACATTTGTATATAGTTTTATTGTCTGTTTATACGACCGAAAAATGCATCTGCGTCTGTGGACAGCATAACTTTGGTTCTAGTGGATGGATTGTTATCAAATTTTAGTATAATGTTTGCTGGCACATGCTTAAGCCGGGTTTTAATTTTGTGTTTCTTGCCCCTGCCATTTTAGAAAAATGGAACAAAAAGGGGTTAAATTGGGTATTTTTGTTTCTGTGGCCAGCATAACTTTTGTTCTAGTGTACGGATCATTTTCAAATTTATGTATGATGTTTCTTGGCACATGCTTAAGGCTTGGTATTAATTTCGCCTTCCCTGCCCGCCCGTTTTAGAAAAAGGGGCAAAAAAGGGGCCTAAAAGGGGTTAAATTCGGTATTTTCTTGTCTGTGGACAGCATAACTTTGGTTCTAGTAGACTGATTGTTTTCAAATTTTAGTATGTGGTTTCTTGGCAAATTCTTGAGGAACGTTTTTCCTTTAGTTTGTGGTCCCACGTGCACCCGCTTCAGAATAAGGGGCCAAAAAGGGTTAAATTTGGTGTTTTCACATATTTGACTGTAAATCTTTGGTATTTATCAGATTTTGATGGCCTTTCTTTCAGTGTACTCTTTAGAAAATTTCCAATTTATATATATATAGTATGCCAATGGATTTTATGTGGCATATACCGTTCACGAGATAAATTTTAATTTTTTTATTTTTAGTCCGATTTTGATGCAGTTTTTTGCAATGGATTCCTTATGACAAATAAACATAGCCTTGCACCATCAGATTTTGTATAACTTGTATCCTTTCCAAGCTATGAGGGGCCCAAACGGGACCAAAATTTCAAACATGTGGATTACTAAAATTTTTATTTTTCATCTGATATCAGTGGGATTTTTTTCTTTAGATTCCTCTCATTGTAAGCTTTCAGTGGTATGTCAACAGATTTGGCACAGCTTTTACAGTTTTCGAGCTATAAGGGGTTTAAGGGGCTAAAATTGCAATTAATATCTGAAATATGTGAAATCTTTATTTTTCATCATATTTTGATGGGATTTTTTTCTTTGGATTTTTCTCATTGTAAGCTTTTAGCAATATGGCAGCCTATTTGGCATAGCTCTATCATTTCCGAGCTATAGCCAAAATTGCAATATATCTTTATTTTTCATCAGATTTTGATGGGATTTTTTTCTTTGGATTATTCCCATTGTAAGGTTTCAGAAATATGGCAATAGATTTTGCATTGCTCTACAGTTTCCAAGCTAATTAAGGGGTCAAAGGGCCAAATTACAATATTTCAAAATATGTGAAATCTTTATTTTTCATTTGATTCCAATCCGAGTGTTTTCTTTTGATTTCTCTTGATGTAAGCTTTTAGTGGGTAGTCAACAGATTTTGCGTAGCTCTTACGGTAAGGGATTAAAAGGGCTAATTTTTATTTTCACTAGTTTGTGTCCAGTAAATAAATGTGTCAATGTCCTTATTTTGTCCAGCAAATTACTGTGTCCCTATTCATTTTAGTTTACACTTGTTCAAATTATAGTGGTCGACATTTTGCGGTCATATCATGCTGCGCTCAGCTTAGCCCTTTATTGTCTACTGCAAGTGATAGGTTTAGGGCTTTCTTATTAAGTTGCATGTGTATTCCTTGTGCCAAAGACCTTTCAAACAATAGCAGAATTTTTTACCTTGTGACCTTGAACTTGATGGACTTTTGAAAAAAAGTGTTATGGCTCTCATACTTTGTATATGTATTACTTGTGGCAAGACCTTTTAATTGGTACCAAAATAATATCATTGTGACCTTGGCATATGAATTGCATTACAATAGTTAATATAGGGTACATTTTTTTTAATGGTATGTGATAATGCTTTCATATTTTGCATGTGTATTGTTGGAAAACCTTTCAGTTGGTGCCAGAATATTTGACCTAATGCATGACCTTGGCATGTGACTATCTTGTAAAATTTCACCAAACAAGTAAAATTATATTTTGTTTTATTCAAGAAATGTGTTTGCGAATTCTGTGTTTAAATCAAAACACAATCAATCATCCTTTGTTACTTTTTTATTGATACCAGAATTTATGTATTAATTTGTATGTCCCACCATTATATTGGGGCATTAAATTTTAACTTTGTCTCTATGTATGTCTGTATGTACTGTCTGAAAATTTCCGTCAAGGAAGCTTTTGAATGCAGTAATGATTTGATATGATAAGTTGTACCTTGTCTCCCTTTTTCAAGTCCATCGCTCACCTACTTCCTGTTTGCCCATATCCATCTGGCCGTAGCATCCGTGTCCAATGGACACATTTTGTTTTATTTTTGTCATAAGCATATAAATTACTATTCATGCTAAATGTATCTTCTTATAGTTATAGTTGCCACTGAAGGCATAAGAGTTTCACAAAACACATCTTGGTTCTATTTCATTAGTTAAGTTTAGGGTATTTTTTTATTCTTAAACATTTGAAAGTGTAATTTAAAAATAAGTAACTCCAAAATAGTTGGTGGGAAATGATTACACATGATGAATGTTGAAAATTTTGTTATTTTGGAAATGATCATGATGGTAATTAATTTTTCCATTTAACATGTTTAAAGAACTCTACATGTTTAATGACCTAATTATAATTAATGAACTTTGAAGACCCTGAATATTTAATAGTGAAAAGTTTTCTTTTCTTTCCAATTTTTTGTTGGCTAAAAACCAAAACAAAACATCATTTTTCAAAAACTAAATTTTCAGTTATATAAATCTTTGAAAGAAATTTAAATACTACAAATTCTTTTGTTGTAATAATGTGACATAACCTACTTACAGTACACACAGAGTGTTTCAGTTACAAAACACTCAGGCTTGACTTACATGTATTTCACAGAGTAAACAACAGCAATGTCGATGTAAACACCAGCAAACTTCCTGTTGTCAATTACATAGAAATATATTGGCAAATCATAAATGTCAGTGTAAACACCAGCATTTTACCAGCAATTGTGGGTGTTTTCACTCATGTCAGACCAGGGTGTTTTGTAAATGAAACACTCTGTTTGTATTGTATGATATAAATAATGTCAAGTCACTGCTATTCTATCATTAGATCAAGATTCTCAGAACAAAACAGTTTTGAAAAGTTTTTTTATACATTTAAGAAGTTGAATAGTTTAAAATTTTCCATAACGTTTGAAACTTTTGTAAAAGGACATTGGGCATAAAAATGTAAGTTCTTTACAGAATATTTTAGCAGAAAATGTAAGCTCTGATCTATAAAATTCTCCAATTTTGCCTAATGTATGATGCATTGAAGCATATAATACATGTACACACCCTGATATTGAAAAATGCAAAATTGCAAAATGTGATGTGAACCCAATTAAGTTGGAATATATGAAAATATGTTCAAAATATCGCTTCAGGTGTCAAGCACCCCCTTGACCACAGAAAAACATTTGATGTAGCTTTTAATTTATATTAACTTTCAAAACCGCAATAAAAAATTTAGAGATGTACTGAGTTAGGCTTAAAAGTGTCTACTGAAGTTCTAAGCAACTTGATATTTGAAATGCAGTTTCATCTGTAGGAGTACACCTATGGTAGCAGGGACGAAAATTCCCAATTTTAAGTGGCAAACCTGGGCCCCTGCCAAACAAAATTCTGTAGCCCAGGCGATATTTTACTATGCCAGCACTATATTGTCAACCTTAACTTTCAGGATATTTCAGTAGCAATCTGGGCTACTGGTTTTAAAATTTTTGTAGCCCAGGTCAAATTTTAGGGGCCTTGGGCTACCCGGCCCCTAGTAATTTGCATCTCGGGTAGTACCGTAGACCTGACCCCTTAGTCAATGACTCATGTATGAATGATCACATTACATTTTTCGCTATCAGTTAATACACTCTCTACCAGTAGCCATACGCATGCAGGATTGAGTAGATACAGATTCGCGTCCAGCATTTATATGCAGTGTGCAGATCAGTGATGCAAGGGGAGGGAAACATCTGTGTCAACAGTTTGAAATCAAAACGTTCATATGATATGGTGGGACACATTTATGAGTGAGCAAAGGGGTGAATGATTTGATTTTACTTCAGGTTCATTGTTTTCCAAAATTAAATGCTTAATAGCCCTTAAAGTAGGATTTAATTTATCTCCAAAATCCCTTGTTGATTTTTATGTTTTGGATTTAAGGATCGTATGTTTAATTGTACCATTTTCTTAAAAAAATGTTTCAGTTTTGAAAATGAGATTATTTGGGACTAAATAGTAAAAACAGTTTGATTGAAGTTAAAAATGTTTTGTTGTGTTTTTGGTTTCTGTATTTTTCTGTGTACATGTATATCTTTTTGCTATTTTTTTGCCAACTTATCCATAAAAACTGTTGTTTTATTGATAAGAATTAAACCCAACGATAGGTAAATCAGAGATAGAATTCTGTTATTTTTAAAAAAAAAATATTGAAAACTAGAGATTAAGTTAAGATATTTTCTTTTCCAGAAAAATGTCTACAAAGGAAGGATTGAGTCCAAATGATCCTGCCTCCTACTCATTGCCTGAAGACAGTCGTGTAACACATTTAGACTTAGACCTCACTGTAGATTTCAATACACATGTATTTTCCGGATTTGCTCATCTTACAGTGGAAAAAAAGAAAGCTGGTGTAGACACCGTGGTTTGTATAATTAGAATTCATACTAAATATGAAAAAGAAATGTTTTCAAGACAGTTCATGAAAAATGTATATCTTATGAAAATATGATCATATTCATTTTCCGAATAAAGACTCAAGACAACTGTGACTAAATTATATACAAATGCAGATATGAATTGCAAAAGTACTAGTTTGATATATTGCATCAAGTCAGTCCAGGTTGTGAAGAGATATACATAGGGCAAACAAGAAATTCTTTATGTGAACCCATGAGAGTTCACTTCAAGCAAATCAGAGATCCAGCTGTAAGGTAGATACCTTTAAGCGAACATTTAGGGATATGCGGCAGTGGCCGGTTTTTTGTTTTACTGTTTTATGAAATTCAGTGTTCTAGTGATATTCTGCAGGAAATAAAGGAAAAAACATTTATTTTGAAATTTAATCCTTTATTAAATAGACAATAAGTGTAGTTTCTATTTACAAACACTGCCTCTTTTATATCTATATTTTATATAATCTCAAATATTTATTTTTCTCCCTTGTAACAATAATGTGACGTTATAATAATGTCGCTTAGATACCGTCGCTACTTAACGACAACATTCACCTGAAGATTGTTGTAAAACATGAAAGATCTTGTGAAATAAGATGATGAAATTCCAGTTGTGTTGAGTCTTTATTCAGAAAATATTTTATATGCTACTGTACATAATTCTAAATTAAGAGACATTTATAAATATATATATGGTTGTTTGATATATTCTTGAATACATTCAAACAGTGTTATTTTCAGAGATCTCATTAAAATTTCCTATTTCGATTTATATATAAACTGAGAATTAATTGATTTCTTTTAATTATTTTGAATTTTTACATCACAGTATTTAAAAAAGTAGTGTAAATTGAAGAGTACAGAGACGTACAAAAAGTATTTGTTCACCAAGTTTTTTTTTCACTATATATTTCATGTTAAACAACATTTTTTCAAAAAATTATTGTGAAGCCATTTCTAATCCAAATCCAATTTGATATAGTTTTTACTGCTAATTAGATAATTTCATGCAGATTAAGAGGATAATTTTGAATTATTTTTATAATTTGTAGTTTTCAAGCTTCAATTATTTAAACAGAGAGTAAATTTTTTTGTTGCAGAAAATCCTTATATGTGCAAGTAAAAATCTGACGTCATATTTTTACTTTGTGTTTAAATCATTATATTCGTTCTCTAAAATGTCAAATAAGAAAATTATATCCAAATAAACAATGAAAATTGATTAATTTTTTTATTTTATGGTGCAAATTTTAACAAAATTGGATAAGAAATGGCATCATAATAATTTTTTAAAAACTGTGGTTTTACATAGAATATATAGTAAAAAATGAGAGTAACCGAATACTTTTTGCATGTCTCTGTAAATGCTTAGGAGTGCAGACTTCCAAGATTGCGTTACATATTTGCACTAACCATGTAACAAAATTTGGTGATTTTATGGCATAATTATTACCCCCGCAAACAAAGTTTGGGGATTATATAGGAATCACCTTGTTCGTCCATCTGTCTTTCTGTCTGTCTGTTTGTCTGTCTGTCTGTCCATCCATGTACCTTGTCAGTGCATGTCCTCCTAAAAGCTTCTTGGATTTTGATGAAATGTTACACAGTTGTAGTACACCACCTCAAGATGTGCATGAAGTAATATGGTTGCTGTCCGAAATTTAAAAAGGGGAGATAATGTCTTTGAGTATTTTTCTAGAAAAAGGGGGGGGGGGAGCTTCCTTAAAGGCTACTTGGAGTTTGGTGAAATATTACACATTTGTAAAAACACAAACTGAAGATGTGCAGATGTGCATGAAGTTATATGGTTGCTGTCCAAAATTTTAAAGGGGAGATAATTCCTCTTTTAATATTTATCTAGAAAGAGGGGGATTGGGGATGAACCTTGTCAGAACATTTTCTCCTAAACGGTTGCTTGGTGAAATATTGCACATTTGTATGAAAAAGAAAGGAAATTGGGTAAATGTCAAGGAGACAACATCCCATATCCAGGTTAAAACGACCCAAAACAAAACATTGTAGTACATCACCTGAAGATGTGCATAAAGTAATATGGTTGCAGTCAGAAATTTTAAAGGGGAGATAATTCATCTTTTAATATTTTGGAAAAAAGGGAGGTATATCATGTGTCCAGATTTGTACTGTGTCCACAGATGTATTGTGTCCAACCACACTTAAATTTACACTTTCCATATTGATTTAGGGTTCAATTAGTGGGGGATATAACTGGCTGCCATTCGGTGACAGCTCTAGTTATCTATGGCTTACCTTTTCATTTGCTATATTTTTAGGTATTAGATTCCAGTAATTTGAAGATAAAGGGAGTAACAGATCAAGCTACAGGACAACAGCTGAGCTTTTCTTTAGGAGACAGACTTGAAGTTTTTGGTTCACGTTTAGAAATCAAACTTCCAAATTCAAATGGAGCAAAGTAAGTGTTACAATGTATCTTAACAGAAGTCCATTATTAGTAGAAGTCATCAACTCGTAATACATCAGTAGACGGCGTTGTCCCCAGACTACCGCTGTGATTCATACAAGATTTCGTGCGAGAAGACTAAAAATAGTAACTAAAAATTCATGGCCAGAAAATAAATGTTGCATGATGGGTACAGTTAATATATGCAAAATCCACAGGGACAATTTATATTCGCAGCGTGTCAGGCTCTACCCCGTCAGTTTTCAGATAAATGTTATAATTGACAACAAATTAATGATAGATGTCTCTATATACAAAACTACTAAATTGATACTTATATGATACAACATAAGCTGTTAAATCAGAAATTAAAATAATAGAAAATACAATAATAATGAAAAAAAAACAAAAAACTTTCCAATATAGCAAGTTTTTGCACTATTTAGGGAAAGTAGACTGAATTGCTGAAGGTAATGTACATCTTCAAACATGATTGCATTGTTTCTTTTTTTTTTCATTTTGTGAACTTTTTGCTTATCAAGATACGGCCTCGATATACCGACATTAAAGCTAAATATCTCGGAATTACTTTTGGTGAGGTTGTTAAAATAAAATAACTGTAGTTTGTATTAAGGTAATAGGTACGTAAATAGCAAAGTTTCCGGATTTCGATGAAATTTTACATGCAAGTGCATCAAATGAAACTGAATTCCAAGTTGAAATGAAATAGGTTTAGCTATTTTTATGTTTGAAATATGACCGATTGAAAAATATATCAGTTATGTTGTTTTCATACAGAATCCATGTAAAACGTACAGAAAATAATAATTTTTTTTCAAGTGACCCTTATCGGCTTCCGTAAAATAGCGACGTCGTCGATAAAAAATATGATTTTAGGCATGATTTGAAAGATGAACATCTATTTAGCGATCTATACCGCGAAAACGAACTCAGTGACCCTATACAAAAATTATATCAATAAAACAGAAATTTCTTTGGCAACATAATATCAATATTTCAGAAAAATTGTAGGATATAGTTTGAAACGACGATAATTTAAAGTGAAAATGAAAATTATTTTACATTCATTCTAAAGCAAATTTATAACGTTCACCGGTAGAGGCGCTGATTTACGTACCTCTCACCTGAATACAATAAAATGTGTAACAATGATATAT
>MJUU01042400.1:192884-208407 GCA_002080025.1 Modiolus philippinarum
CCATAAAAGGTGGGAAAATTCAACATTGTCTGATTGCAAAGAAATTTGGTTTCCAAAGATGTTGGGACTTCAAAACCGGATTTGAAAATTGTTTGTTGAGTGCCATTTTTCAAAATGGCCACAAAAAAAGGCAGGAAATTTCAACATAGTCTGATTTCAATGAAATTTGGTTTCCAAATAGATATTGATGTCGAAACTTAAAAATATGGTGTTGAAAATTGTTTGTTGACTGCCATTTACAAAATGACGTCTCGACTTCAAAACTGGTGTCGAAAGTGGTCCCTAGCAAGAATGTTTTTTATCAAAAAAGCCCAACAAAGAAATATAAAAAAAACATGATCAGACTTTAAAAACAGTTCAAGATATTGGTGATGTTCGAACTACCAAAGTTTAAGGGACTGAAGTTCATTTGTATAACTTACAATGTTAGCTTAATTGTGGCAACAGAAAGCCAGGTGAGCAATACAGGCTCCTTGGAGCCTCTGGTTACTCATACCTGTAGTTCAGATTACTAACAATCTATTTTCAAAAAATGAAAAATTCTTATTGATAAAGGGTTTATTTCTGTTCAGCTAAAAATTGTCTTCCCATAATTTTTCTGTGCATTCTGCACAAATTTAGGCCAAACATTGAGCAAATTTTCAGTCAATGGAGCAATTCAATGGATTGATGAAGCCAATAACTTAACACATGATCAATTCAAAGTGTATATATATATATATATATAACTATTGACTTGCAGAAAGATAATGTTGATTAATGCATATTTTTTTTTCAACTGTTTGCCATTTTATATCTATTTATAGATATGATGAAAGTCTTGCTTTACCCTGTAAAGAGCTATGTGAAAGATGGAATAGTGCCACTGAAAATGATCTGTCTCAGTTTAGTGCTTCTGATATAGAAAGTCTCTCAGCAAACCAAAGAAGAATTTTCCTTTATAAAGTTTTACAACTAGAGGTAAGAGCTCTAACCAAACACTTTTCTTATGCTTAAAATTTCTAATATTAATTTTTTTTCCTCATAATGTCAACTGACTAAATATAAATCAATAGATTTTTCTTAAACCAGTGGCCCAAACTTTGGCACAATGATCCTTATCCAACAGGTCCTACTCTATCTAATATGGCTTCCAGCAGGAAACCTAGTTAAACATTAAAAACCTACTGGAAATTTATCTGAAAGATTATCTTTTATCAGCTAGACTAGTTACACCCAGACAAGTTGCAATGTTCATTATATTGTTTCCCCTTGAAATAGGTGTCCATCACATCCCTACCTCATCCACAATGGAGTCCAGCAGTTGAAAACAATTTCTTTGTGTGACCATTCTTATAAGTGTAAATAAAATCAAAGCATTCACCAGATATTTTAGAGGTGATTGGGAACTTAATGGCTCAATAAATGAGGGAAAAAAAGTTACAGATAGAGGTTAGCATGAAATCTTTTCTCCTCACTGCAACAGTTCTAAATACCTGTCTAATCCACACCCAGACTTTATTAAACTCATATTCAGTCTTTCCAAGATTTTAAATCAATGCAAATAAATCGCAAAAAACATCTTTCAAAGTGGTAATAAATGTATGGACCAGAGTTTTTCTGGTTTGGACAGGTTATACTGTACATAAAATTGAAACAACCAAGTAGATAAGTTGTTTTAGAATATAATGCATCGTGGGTAGGGCGTACACAAAAATATTTTGATTGGCTTTGAACATTAATAAATTATGTCTTCAGTTAGAAATCAATTATTGATTTACCAAAAATTGCAGTACAATTACTTTACCAACAGTACTTCACTTTCTAAAATAGTGAAAAATGGAATTCTCCCAACATACAGTAATTGCCCTGTATATATGGTGTAGACTCTGTTTATGATGTGATTCTTTGGTAAATACATACCCATGGAAAATTTTTTGAACATGAATTTAATTGCAATTTTCCCTGAAAACAATCTTATAGTATGACAGCAATGGCAATCCAAAAAGTTTGAAGGTGGATTTTGTTGTAAATAATGATTAAATTGACATATCATCTGCTATTGAACAATTAATTATTTATTTTTATTGTTTATACATAGAATCCAGTATCTAAAGAGAAAGTACAGAAAATGGAAGAATTATATAAATTCAATTCTGTGAAAAATTCAGAGATTAGATTAAAGTAGGTACCAATAATGTTTTAAGTTTATCAGTGATATTTATGTGTACTCTTAATTTGTAATTATTATTATGTCCTAAATAGAATATTGTGTAAAATACTTGTGGTATACAACCGGTTAACAAATGTATACTGTAGAGACTCTGTCTCATGTGCATTTACTCCATATCCTTTTATTCACCATTTAAGAAATCCCCATGGTATTTCTGCCATTAGGTTGCCATATAACAAACTGATTGGAATTTGAAAACCGTATAGCGGGTAATTTTCATGAGGTTCTAATATTCGCTATATTCGCGAGGTTTATGGAAGCGCGAAAAATAAAAACTCACATTATTTTGGTCAGTACATTTTCATACATGCTTTTCCTTTACACAATTTTACATTTGGGAAAATTGATGACTGCTAAAATTAAATACCCCTCTTTGTCGAACGAATCGCGAAATTTGGCATCCGCGAAAATTACCCGCTATACGGTATTTCCAATCAATCTGGTGGTGTGATCACCTTTTCCAGTTTTCCATATAGTGTGTTAATATTCAGTTCCTATGAGAAATAATAACTGTTGTCTAGTAAAGTTTTGGCTTATTGGGAAAAAATCATCACAAATAAAAGACCTTAGATTAACCAGCATAAAAAACTAACTGCAATTGGAATAAAAATCATGAGAGAAATAGATTATATAACACAAAAGAGTTGTACCTCACTAGATATCAATTTCTTAATTTAATATCAAATGATATATATTTTGAAATTACAGAATATTATATGTTATTTGGGAATCTTCACAGGGGATACAGGTTCATATTCCCTGTCTTTGTTTTATGTCCCCTGAGCTGTCAGGCGAAGGGGATATAGGGCACAGACAAGGAATATGAACCCTTATCCCCTGTGAACCCGGAATAACAATTATATTCTGCTAGAAGTGCAAAGATTTTCCATTTTAAGGCGTTTAAAATTTGAGATCTTGCTCTCACAGGGATACAGTCTCATATCCTCTCTCAAGCTAACCTATCAAATTGCAGGATTTATCTGGATATTTCACTTAAGCAGAATATAAGTCAATATCCAGTGATAAGCAATCTTTACTTTTAGAAAAGCTTAATGAAAAGGTTAGTTTCTACAATATAAGTACATGTGTATACCATTTAGGGGAAAATTTTGGCAGTTGTATAATTTCGGGATTTGTTCTTTGAAGAATGGTGTTAATTTTTAGCTGTCATTTATTAAGTGAATTGAATTTGTTGGGAAAAATAACGTATAGAGATAATACAGATAAACAGACTTTAATTTTCCAATTCTCTTATTGTGGCTTTTTCATAAACCTTGCAAATAAAGCAAAAATTAGAACCTTGCAAAAATTATCCACTTTTAAATGTAATATTTATTTAATTACAGATGGTTATTACTGTGTATTAAAGTACAATGGGAAGACTCTATACAGTATGCACTACAGTTTGTAAATGAACAAGGAAGGATGAAGTTTGTCAGACCTATTTATAGGTAAGTTGAAATTGTATAACATTTTTTTCTTAATTCAGTACATACTGTACAATACAGTCAAACTTTGATAGCTCTAACACCAAGGGGACTGATAAAACAGTTTGAGCCAAAAGGGGTGTTAGATGTTGAGGTTGAATTGTGATTAAACTTGAACAAAAGGACTCCCAAAAAGAGTTCAAGACATCAATGGTGTTCCAGTTTTTCCAGGTTTGAGCCATTGAAGTTCTACTGTATATGCATATAAATAGTTTAAACCTACATAATAAACCATTTAGCAGTTTATGTATTTGGTGAACAGACCCAAACTATTTTATAGAGTAAAATATATTCCATACTAGAAGTATCCCTAATGATTTAATGTTTTGTGACAAAATTGCCATGTAGGGAAAACTATTTAAATCAGTGCAAATAAATTTAGCAGAAAATAATTTTATAATTTTGTACAAATAAAAATAGCCTTCAAAGCTATTTCAAATTATATGAATCAAGCACCATGGTGAGTGCCAGATACGTCCTGAGTCTGGGGGTTATTTTGGTGCCAAAGTTTTAGCATTTATAAGGTGTTTTTGTTCACATTTGTCTTTCAACTACCTTCAATTTTTTTTATTTACTAGTATTAAATTATATACTTCTCGATTCATATATACTTAGCCAAGTATATTGTTATGAAAAAGTGTTAGCAGGATTAAATGCATGTAGCTTGTTTTTCACTCCCGTGTGTAAGACACAAATATCTTGCAACGCGAATACAATGGATTCCCTTGTCTAAGGTTGGAGAAAGGTATTTCCTACAAAGCAATGTATTAAAATGAGATAAATTTAAATTACATGTAGAACATATAAAAAAATATTCATATATTTTTCAGAGCACTTTATGCCTGGGAAGGAGCAAAACAAAGAGCTGTGGAGAATTTCAAAGCACACAGACCAGAGATGCATCAAACTACTGCAGAATTACTGGCAAAAGATTTACATATTCAAAACTAATGCAGTACAGAAATACATTGACAGATTTGATTTTATTTACATTTAGTTGAAAGTACTAGAAGCAATATCCTCAGTCTGAAATAGGTTGTTGTAACATATAGACTGCAGTTGGAAATCACTTTAAACCAATCAAACTTAAATCAGCATCAAAATCAGTGTATATCTGCTTTACATTGTTCTACAACCAGACATATACATATGCAGCTTTGATTTGTGATCATTTTGTACAAATAAATTTTATTTATTATATGTATAGCGGTAATTTATCGAGTTTTCTCAGTTAAATAAATGCCATTTTATCACAGGTGAAAATAAAGGATTTCTAGTCACCTGATGACATCTTAATGAAGCTATGTCACAATATTTCTTTAATGTCGTCTAGTAAACAACTGGCGTATTGAAATAAAGCAATCTGCATCTAAAATTTCAGTTTTTGAGTAGAAAAGCTATGTAATAAAAAGCATAACTAATCGACTATCATAAATATCAATTAAAATGTCACTCGTGTCATTCAACGCAGTGGATTAAAATTGTTACAGAACAAAGTTCCGCAACTCATTTAATCCTTCTTCCTTAACATTTTTATTGATATTCACGACGGTCATTTAGTAATACTATAATTATTAATTCATTTATTAACAGTGCTTCTTTTTACCCATTAGAGTTGAAGCCATGAACAATGTTGAACAAAACAAAACAAAAAGGTAAAAATGATAAAATCTTGCAGTATTATCCACCATGAACTTCTTATTATAGAAAAAACAGGGTTTATCAGAAATAATAAGGTCTTTTCCCTTTCCAAGAGAAAGACCTTTTATTATAATTCTTTTCTTTTTCTGCCTCATTTTTAGAAAATTGGCCGGTCATATCCTTTTTGGATTAGTGTCTATCCAAAGGATAGATATCTATCCTATGTTACGACCCAGTTGACCAACCTCACGCAATCAAACATTAGTGATCATACCCATGCTAAAAGAATCCTTTTCAGGAAACCTAGTACACATCTTTCTGATCTCATAAAAAAAACTCTGACACTCAATAGTTTATTTTCATTGAACAATAATTTGATTGCCAACTTTTCAACACTTAAATGGTGCCCGAATTCGTTAATTAATCACAGAATGAATTTCCCATTCATAAAATTTTGTGTGTAGATGTATGAATATGGAAGACCGAATTTGTATGTATGGCATAAACGTCCTTCCCTGAACCGTCAAAGAAACGATGTGGCTGTTTTGAAATAAATCATAAAAGAACAACACATTGGAAATGTTCCAGACCATACGTGTATTTGGACCGTACACGTACGGTCCAGACCATACGAGTATTTTTTCGAAATACCCATACGGTCAAATCGTACGCGTATGGTCCGACCATACGCGTACGGTCTGGCTATTTCAAAGTCTTGCGTGTTCTTGGATAATATATCAATAAATAAATATAACGTATACAATATTATTTCATGAATTAAACTCTTATGTTTAGAAACGAGTAAGATTTTCTAAAAAATTTTATTTTAAAGAAAATATAGGAGAAAAATAGAATTCACTATGTTTCGGAGATGCCTTTGTAAAATTAACTTATTAATTGAATGTTATTTGAGATACACTAGTGTTTCTTAAAAAAATAAATTGAATGTTAATTGAAATAAAATATATGGTCTTCTTGTCTGAAAATCCTGAGAAAAAAATCATCGATTACCACCTATACAGAACAACATTTTCCCCGATTACCCCAAAAAGAGTGCAAATCACAAAATCTCGAAAAAGGACGGCTGAATAAATATAACAGCGGAAATTACAGTTTTCTGAAAAGGAATACCCTATGTCCATGAACAAAAGTTCTCAATATAAAATATTACATTTAAAATTTGTGTGAAAATGTAATTTTTTTTTATTTCACTGCCTCTTTAATTTCATTTCAGTGATATTAGTTATTTAATATTTTTATAGAAACCTAATGATTTATACGGTTTTCAGTGGTAGTAAGTGCTATCAGTTTTGACTGTAACTTACTTCTATGTTTGAATAACGAATGTTCTGTCTGTCCTTTTCTTTGTACTCATACGGTCTAAATATACGCATATGGTCCAGCTCGTAGCAGACCGTACACGTATACCCATACGGTCCGACTGTACGCGTATGGTCCGACCATAAGTATACGGTCGGACCATATGAGTATACGCATACGGTCTGGACCGTACGCGTACGGTCTAAATACGCATAGGGTCTGGAACAGAAATAAAAAATCAAATTCATTAGCCGTTGAGAACAACAGTCCATTATTTACAATCTACGGAAGACGTAATGTTTGTTTACATTTCTAGTTATCAATGAATGGAAAAGTACGGCTGTTCCACGTTGGCTGTTCCATTATACTTGTTGCGGTGTCTTTTCCGAGGTCCGCGTTCGGTATACATGTAATGACCGACTCAAAACAAAATACTGAAGAAGTTGAACATTGGTTAATACAGAGTATTGCCTTGAAACAGTTGTCAAGGTGCGTATTCCAAAACAGACGATATTTTGCAACGATCGGGGTTGGATTCAAAATAGGATTAGGCAGGGGTGTTGATCTGTTGATTGCCGTTCGTCGAACAATGTTCAGTCCGGGATGTTGTGTGTTAATTGCCGTTGATCAGAGTTTGGTCAAACAAAAAAAAAGATAATGTCATTTGAGTATTTACAATGCATAACAGTAATTTTTCAGTTGCATGAGAATGTATATCATAGCGCGAATTAAGATTGTTGTACAAAGAACTTTTGTTCTCTTTGTCATTTACATAATGACATGCTAGAGGGTGTAGAAGCAGAAGCATATCTATTTGCAGATGATACAAAAATCTATAAAGAAATTAGTGCCAATACAGATGCAACAAGTCTGCAATCTGACTTAGATACCTTGCAACATTGGTCGGATATATGGCTTCTAAAATTTCCCCCGAACAAATGCAAAGTAATGTCTGTCAATACAAAAAAAGATGAGGGTAACATCCAGCATAGCTATCATCTGTACGACAACCATGGGAGCGAAGTTGAGCTACAATACTCAAGTGGAGAAAAAGATATCGGTGTTCTGGTAGACAATCAGATGAGGTATTCTGAACATATCCAACAAAAAGTGAACAAGGCGAACAGTATCATGGGCCTCATTAGAAGGACATTCACTTACCTCAATGAAAGTAACTTTAAATATCTATTCCAAGCATTGGTTAGACCCCATCTTGAGTATGCAGCAGCAGTTTGGTCGCCCTATACAACAAGACATTGATAGTATAGAGAATGTACAAAGAAGGGCAACGAAACAAATACCCGTGCTGAAAAACATGGAGTACAAAGACAGATTGAAAAAATTTAAAATGCCTACCTTGTGATATAGACGCCTCAGGGGTGACATGATAGAAGTTTTTAAAATTATAAAAGGAATATATGACCCAAATGTCACTGAAGGTATATTAGATCTGGACACTAGCACAAGAACAAGGGGACACAGATACAAACTTATGAAAAAGTTCTGCAGAACAAACATTAGGAGCCATTTCTTTACCCACAGAGTGGCAGACCTGTGGAATTCGCTACCCTCACATGTAGTAGAAACTAAGGATGTAAGACAGGTTGAAATAGCACTTGATAAATGCTGGAAACACCAGGAAGTGAAATTTGATTGTGCGGTTATGCGGATGTAACCTTGGATTCTATTGGCTGATTAACCACCTGCTAAATAACCATGTCCGCCCTACACAACAAGACAATCAATAATCATGAGAGCCTCTTGTCATTGTTTTGAGACAATTATCTAGACCATGGTGAATGAAAGGATATGGAGTAAATGCACATGAGACAAAATCTCTACAAATACATGGTAAAATCAAGCAAATTATAGTTGTTCTTCATCTTGAAGTCACCATGAGGCCTTCAACAATGAGCTTTGCTCATACCTCATGTTGATAAGAAAATGGTTTAAAATGTTTTTTTGTTCGCAGATTTTTGCTCAAGGTTTGAAAAACGTTTCTTGGGATAAGCTCGGAAACCATAGGAGATAGCTGATAAAGTTTAATGTCAATAAAGTTTGTTAGGTTATGACAGACCTTGAAATTTTTGTCATATTTGTAGGTATGTTTTTCTCAAAAATGGTTGGAGATAGAAACCTGGAACCATTTACATTCGATTTGGAAGATATGTGTTACATTTAAAAATGCCAAGGTTTAAGGTCATTGGTCACTGAACTTTGAAATCAGACCTTAACTGTAACAGATAACTGATAATGGAGAAAATGTGTGTTTTGATAAGATCTACATTTGTTACACTAGATCTAAAAATATCATACCAACCTTTTTGAGCCTATGGGCCAAAAACTGAACTTTTATATCCGATTTCGGGTTTTTATATTACTGTCTTATGGTGGATGTATTATGGTATACCGATTATCCATCTGTCCGTCCGTCCGTACATTTCATCTGTCGTGCTCTAACAAAACCATTTGCCTAAATCACTTCAAACTTTGTAGAGATAACGTGTCTGATGGCCTGAGGATCTGTATACTTTTTAGTGAAATTCTGATTCTTTTGCAAGAGCTATGGGACTTTATTCCTCAATTTTAAGGCAATTTTTTTTACATGTCACACTCTAACTTGGGAACCATTAATCCAATTCACTTCAAATTTTATCGAAATAATGGGTTTGATTGCCTGATAATCTGTATACTTTTTCATGAAATTTCTATTCTTCTTGCAAGGGTTACTTCTTCGTCAAGTTTAAGGCATTTTTTTTATATGTCACACTAAAACTTGGGAACCATTTAACCAATTCACTTCAAACTTTGTAGAGAAAATGGATATGATGGCGTGATGATTTGTACACGTTTTTGTCAAATTCTGATTCTTCTTGCAAGAGTTATGGGACTTTATTAGTCAAGTTTAAAGCAATTTTCTACATGTCACACTGAAACTTGGGAACCATTTATCCAATTCACTTCAAATTTTGTAGAGGAAATGGATATGATGGCGTGATGGCTTTTTTGTGAAATTCCAATTCTTCTTGCAAGAGTTATGGGACTTTTTTCGTCAATTGGGAGGCAATAATTTACAAGTAGGGCTCTAAGTTGAGAACCAGTTATCCAATTTTCTTCAAACTTTGTAGAGGTAATGGGTATGATTATGATAGCCTTTTCTGTATGATTATATTTTTTTTCATAAAATTCCCATTTTTCTTGCAAGAGTTATGGGACTTTAATCTTCATTGTTGATGCAATTTTTTACATGTCCTGCTGTAATTTTACAGCCCTCTTGTCAATCCATTTCAAACTTTGTAGAGATATTTATTAAAGGGATTTCAAGCTTAATTATTCAGTAAATGGTGCATTCAAAATTGAGAACCCCTTACCTAAATCACCTTAAGTTTTGATTGAGTGACAACGGCAGCAGCTGTTTATTTGCTTATATCTCCAATACCATTGAAGATACAATAAGACATTCAATGCAAAATGTTCAGGAAGACATGACCTTCAAAATGAGGTCGAGGTCATTGCCAAAAAAATTATATCACGTTAAAGAATCAGTAATGTAAATATCAAGCTAAGGATGTTGGGATTATCCACAAATCAATAATGAGAACATGATGACACAACTTCCGGTAAAGACCTATAAATTGTTCTTTGAACAATTGAGGTACTAGTTCATTTAGCTGCAGTAGTGGGAAATACCAAAAGAAGTAAAGTCATCTCTTTGCCCTTCTTGGCCTTAAATTTTCTCAGAGATTGACTCCCTGGAAAAACAAAAACCCATATGTTACAAAACTTTGTGGGAGTTGTGTTTCGCCAACTTTTTATTGCTGCGGTCAAGGAAGTGGCAAAAGTTTGATTGTAATGAAGTCAAGATTAACACCCTAGGCTTACACAATGTGTTAGATTCATCGATGTGAAATGTCTACATTGTAGATATATGAGACGTAAAAACCTGACAAATGTATAGAATGTTTTTTTTTTTGCACGACGGCAAGTCAAATGAAAGGTAGAGAGCTTGGGGTGTAAATCTTCATTTCGTTAAACTGAAAGTTTTGCCACTTCCTTGACCGCAGCAATATATATGCAAGATCACCTGAACGAGGCGATCACAATACTGGTATGCTAGTATTGTTAACAATACTGGAACAAAATTTTATTCCAGTATTTTTTTAAATAAATCTAACAATACTGGAATATAATATATCATATCCCAGTATTGTTGCATTGTTTAACGTGACATTTCCTGTTTGCATTTGTTATCTATTCCATGTTTATTTTATTAATTATTTAATTGACTATGACTGGAAATCTTTCCATACTGTATAATCAGGTGTTCTTATCAAAAGACAAGAATAAAATCAAATCAAATTTATTCATTTTCGTAACTTTTCATTATCAAAATAATCATACAAGTGATATATATTCTTTTAAAATTTTGCAGCAATACAAACATACAGTTCATTTTACACACAGAACTGTTCAGTTTCAACACAAACATATAACGACACAAATAAACATTGAAAGTCACGGAAGTCGTAAGAGTTCATTTCACACACAGCACTGTAAATCATATCCTTTCAAAAGAACTGTTTAGGAGTAATGTACAAAATGTACCAAGCTTACTTGTAAAGAAATAGCATACATGTACATCATGATACTTGAAAGTGACCAATCAATGCAACCAAAACACCAGATATATATGCAGCAAATATAAAGAAAAATGAAGTAACACGAAACAAAAACCAAATACTGCCTACACACAGCTACTCAATGAGACCATCCACCAAACTGGGCAACTCAACAACTAAAATCAAAGATATTGCCTGCACCTTGTGGAGGGACAACTCCACAACATAAACAACACCAGAGCAGTACAAATTTCTGCAGAAGGTCCCCCAGGTCATATGAGAAAAGCACAACTCCCGAAGAAGATGACTCAGTATAAGATGACCCAGCTGCAACTGCTGCATTGTATGTCCAGCAATCACCAAGTACATCATGCAGCTGGACAAGAAGCAACTAACATTACAGAAAAGGGTAAATGAGCACCAATATGTCATCAAATCACTTTAAGAAGAAGGGGGACAAATTAAGACTAATTAAAACCATGGATGAAATGAGATTAATTTTAATGGCAGTGGCTGTGTATGAACGTTTAAATTTGTGAACTTTTCAGTTTATATTTGTTAATTCAGGAAATTTACCAAGATTAGAATCAAAGTTTTTTTTGCAATTTGACTATTGAAAATAATCACTGATAAAATAAGGCTGAATTGTTCATTGTAGTGCTTCAACAGTTGATACAGGTAGTGCTTTTCTTTTTGATACACATAAATTTCATGATCAATTATATGAAATAAAATTAAATTATTGTTTTTTTCCATTGTCCAGTGATTCTATAATTACAAAGTTTAATTATTACAATGTAAATGTAAATTAACCAAAGAATACAATCGATAATCAACAATACTGGAACAATACTCGGGAGACAATACTGGAATAAAATTTTGTTCCAGTATTGTTAACAATGCTAGTATACCAGTATTGTGATCGCCTCGTTCAGGTGATCCTATAAGCCAATCATATTGCATTATCCTTTAACTTTAATATTCCACACCTCTTCTTCCTATGCCTCAACATATTGATTTGATATTTGATTTTATCTGTACGAGTTTCAGATCAAGTTCCAATTTGGATCTTGTTGGAGGATTTTATGAATTGTTATGGCGTTTTTACTTAATAAATTTTTATCTTACCCCACAACAAATGTCTCAATAAGAACACATGTATGCAAAGTATGACTGCAATAGCAGTTTAAACTGAACATAATGTAGTAGATCTTGAGAAGTCTTTCATGCAGGAACAGTTTATATAGAACAAACCAAGTGGCGATGTCTTTGCTGTCCCTGCTTGGCCACTAAATTCAAACTAAACTAGTGAAAAACTGTATTACAATGTATTAGGATCATTAACAAAAGCCATATACCAGACTGTCATGTATTACCCCAAGTTAAACCTACATACCAAATTTCATTGACCTACCACTTATAGATACTGAAAAACCAAACATGCCAACTAGACCGTGAAATTTGGGAAACTTACAAAAGTCATGTGACAGACTGTCGTGTACTACCTAAAACCATCCTACATACCAAATATCATTTTCTACCATTAATTTTTACTGAGAAACTGACCTAATAACAAAACCTTAACATAATTATTAGACCGTAAATTTGAGGTCAAGGACAATAGCCATGTGACAGACTGTCATGTACTACAAAAGACCAACATACATACCAAATTTCATTTACCTACTAGTTACTGAGAAACTGAAATAATCTAAAAAATTTAACATGCTCATTAGGCCAATGTAGGTCACAGGCAAAAGCAATATAGTAGATTGCGATTATAACAAAATTAACGGACCAGAGTGGTCAAGAGCCAAAGTCCACGAGACAAAAAAAAACAAATCAGGTGGGAACCACCGGCAAATTTGTCGACTGCAATGGTCCTGACTTGGTACAGGCATTTCAAAAGAAATGGTGGGTTAAACCGGTCTTATGGCTACCCAAACCTAAACTGGGCTCCTGTTGTGTTACACTAACAACAGGTGATGGCTAAAAATCCCGAGGTCAAGATTCTTACCCCGTGATTTTACGAGACGTTGCTAAAGACTAATCAACAACAGTCGTGATGTGAATATTTTCCCGAAAAAAAATGAAAACAATCAACACTTTCGACCAATGAAACACGACGTCACCCGTTCCTAACGAGCGTAGCCCAGTTTAACCCAAACCTACCTTTCCATAGCGCCTGTAAGTCTCGTACAATTGTGGAACTTTTGGGATCAAAAATTGTACCCGGAAGTTACATTTTAAACAAAGATATATGACGTTTCAAACAAAAATTTGAACGTCACAATCCTTTGACGTCATCTTTAGGCGGAAAACGTTTTCGAATTGCCTGTTTATCGTTGATTCTCGCGGGTCACATGACGAGACTTACAGACCCTATTACGGCTGTGTCCGGTCGTGTAGCAACTCAACAGAAACTGCCATTGAAAGGTCATAAACAGTTTAAAGAAATGATCATTCCAGTTGTAAGTAAAGATCACAGTTCGGACCGAAACTTCAAATTTTTCCACAAGGGACTGATATCTATTAAAGAACTTTTAAATGATCGTATGAGGTTAATTAATAAGGTTGATTAATAAGGCGTTCACAAAGATAACTATGCTTAATGAGAAAGTCTGATACTTTGTCATGTACTGCCCAAGACCAACCTACATACCAAATATCATGGACCTACCAATTTTATAAAGAGATACTTTATAGTTTACAAACACTTTGTATGAAAGTTTACACTGTAGCGGTTGCCAACCCATCCATACTTTGTAGGCCTATTTCTCTCTTTCCGTGTTTTTTATCACAGGCGAGACAAGCAGATGGGCACAAAATCAAACTAGATGTTGTCGGAAACGACAGCTATCCCCGCACTCCCTGTTTGAAATAGAAAAGAGTTGTTACAAACCCTGGGCATAATTTTTTTTTCAATATTTTTGAAATCAAACTATTGATAGTCGTTATTTTTACTAAAAGATTTCTAGGATATATGATTGCTAAGTAGAATTCCAAAAAATAACAGGCCTTTGAGACTTTTATGAAATTTACCAAGATTGGAATAAATATTTTTGAAATCCATTTGTTGAGAATGTTAGTCATAAACTACACAAACAATTTAAGTACAGTTGCTAAGTAGAATTCCAAAAAATAAGTGGTCTTTGAGACTCAGGAAATTTACCAAAATTGGAATCAAATATTTTTGAAATTGAATTGATGAAAATGTTTGTCCAAAGCTAAACAAACATTTTAAGTACAGTTGCTAAGTAGAATTCCAAAAAAATAAGTAGACTTTGAGACTTTCTGGAAATTTACCAAAATTGGAATCAAATATTTTTGAAATCGAATTGATGAAAATGTTTGTCCTAAACTAGACAAACATTTTAAGTACAGTTGCTGGGTAGAATTCCAAAACAATATGTTGTCTTTGAGACTTTCAGGAAATTTACCAAAATAGGAACCACCTTTCTTTTTTTTTATTTTTATTTTTGTAAATTAAATATAATATAACACATTACATACACACACAAGGACAACACAAACAAAAGACAATTATTTGTACATACTGAATAAGGAAATAAAATATTCAATGTAAGTAGGTATGCATCACTGTAGTATAATAGTAAACTTTATAGTAAATGTAGTTAATACACAATACAATAAAAAAAACAAAAACAAAAATTTAGGTGAACAACTTAAGGATCATCATTCAAATTGATGTCCTCCAAAATACCCCACTTTTCATTGTGTTTGTATATTTTATTTTCAATCATGGCATTTATTTTCTCTATCTTCTCTCTTTGTTTTATTTTTAGTTTAAATATATTTAAAAGTGGTAGACAATTGGTCCACTTGCAACAGTGGATATAATTTCTTGCCAATAGTAATAAAAAAGGAATAATTTTTAAGGATGAAATTTCTTCTGGTAAAATACCAAGAATGGTCACCTCAGGGGTTAATTCCAAAGTTTCTATATTTAAAATATCAGATAACCAAGTATTTAGCAGATCCCAAAATTGTTTTGAAATAGGACAATCCAAAGAGTCTTCTTCTTCTCTACAAAAATTACACAAACTACTATCTCTTATACCCATATTTTGTAACAATTTATTGTTTGGAAGAATATAATGTAAAAGTTTGAATTGGAAGTTTCTAAGTTTAGTATCATTTGTTGTACTATATATTTCATTAAACAAAGTAGCACTATCAATTTCGATACCAATTTTTTGTTCCCATTTCTCTATACCTTTCAC
>MJUU01042400.1:210437-224953 GCA_002080025.1 Modiolus philippinarum
GTATTTTTCTCTGCGTCTTTTAACCATTTGGCCTTTGCTCTTATCATTGCCCCTCTGTCCTTTTTTCATAGTATTGTTTAAGTTCACATTCCAAAACTTTTTGTGTATTTTCAAGATCTTCCTTGTTAATTACATCTCTTTTATTTTGCAACTCATTTAATTCTTTTTCTATATTTTGTATATTATTTTTATTTTCCTTCATGATAGTTGATGAATATTTAATTGTTTCACCTCTTATATCACTTTTAATTACTTCCCATTTCAAGGATGGATTTAAATTTTGCTCACTGTAAAGTGCTTTTTTGTCTTGAATAAGGTTTTTTATCATTTCAACATATGTTTTATCTAAAAGAAGAGATGTATTTAATTTAAAGAATCCCTTACCCCTCTTTAAATGGTCTTTCTCTACTTCTAAAGTAATCAGAGAATGGTCGCTTTTATAACCATATTGTATGTCAACATTACTTACTACATTTAATATACCTACTGATATAAGAAAAAAGTCTAATCTACACTGAATATTTGGAGTTCTTTGTCGCCATGTAAATCTGAGATTCAATGGGTTCAAAGTCCTCCACACATCAGTCAAACTATTTCTATCCATAAAGGACTTTAATAATTGTCTATTTTTTGTATGTGATAGTATTGTACTTCCCCCTTTTTTATCTATACTATCCAGAACCAAATTCCAGTCTCCACCACATATAAGAGGCTTATCATTCAATTTTTCAACTTCTATCATGAAAGATTCTAGAAGCTCTGTATTATCTGTATTTAGTCCATAATAGTTGGATATAATTACTATTTCATCATTTAATTTTAATTCACAAATAATGTAGCGACCACTAGTATCACTTACGGTGTTCAAAATAGAAAACTGAGAATTATTGTTGAAGAGTAAAGCAACTCCAGCACTTTGTGTAGAACAATGTGAAAATATACATTGAAATCCCCATTCTTGTTCAATAATTTTTTCCTTTTCTTTAGTAAAATGTGTTTCTTGTATCATGTATATGTTTAATTTTTTGTCTCGCAACCAATTAAAAACTTCTCTCCTTTTCTTTTCATTTCCCAAACCTTTAGCATTAAATGAACCTATTTTCAAATTAGCCATTGTTGACTTTAGGTGTTAGAGTATATACATATTACATACAGATGTGCATGAAATATTTATAGTATGTACAAATAAACACATAACATAAAACATAAACACATATAACACATAATTAAACATATTTGTTCGATAACGAGGCATACAACATTGGATGAATTCATGTCTTAAATATACAGAATCTATAATAACCATTATTTACAGAATATCTTTTAATGATTTTTACAGTATGGACCTTTAAACCACCAAGAAGTATGAGCATTAGTGTCCAGAATTATCATATCACAAAATTAACCAATTTGTAGACAGATGTAGATACTGGTCTACTAGCTAGTGCAAACACAAGATCATGTCACCTTTCTTGCCTTGTTTCAAAATCAAGTGAACAGGTTAAGTTTTGTAATTAAGTCCATCTATCAAGAACTGTAAGTTATAGGTAACTAATATTTGGTATGTAGGTAAGTTTTGGTAGGTACATGGCAGTGTGTTGCATGGCTTTTTACCTTGACCTCAGATTCATGGTCAAGTGGACATTGTTAGGTTCAGATTGGTACAATTGTCTGCAGCTGTAAGTGGTATAGTAATGATATTTGGTATATTTGTAGCTTGACTGTTCGCTATATGTCTTTGACCATGACCTCAATCTCATGGTGTAATTACCACACGGTTGTTTTTTAGTTTCTCAATAACTATGTGATAGGGCTATGGTGTTTGGTACGTGGGTTGCTCTTGAGTAGTACTTGACTATTGCCATATGACTTTTGACCTTGCTTGCAGTTTTATGGTCTATTGACATGTGATAGGATGAGTTATAAAGTTAGATTAGGATATGGTGTTTTGAAGTATATGACTGCCTTGCATATGAATTTGACCTTGACTCTATTGACCACATTAAATTTTAGTGGGTTATCTGTAATGTTTTAATAACGGTAAGTTGCAGGTCAGTGAAAGATTGTGCATACGTACGACTTGGATAGTACACTACTGTCCGTCATATTGATTTTTGCCTTGATTTGGTAAACAGGTTAGTATTTGAAGGTAAATTACTGTTTTGGATATGCCATTTGACATTGACCTTATTTGTACAATCAAGTGACAATGACCATTTATAGTGTTGTTTGAATAGATTAGTATCTCAAGTATTTTAAGGGGTAGGTGATGAGGGAGACATATATTAGGGTCTACACTTGTTGATATTTTGCAATATCTCACTCCTGTATTGCGATTCTTGAGCATATTAATTTGATATTTAGCATATAACTCATTCCAATTTAAATTTGCAATTTCAGTGATTGCAAATCTGGTGTTGCCATCTTTGAGAGCTGCAAAGTAGTGTGAATAACGAAAATGTGCGGAATCGCATGGGACTTAACAAAATCATAATTGTTACTCGATACCTGTGCATGATTTTACACTATGGCTCCCATGGGAAAATGCAATTTCTCATGGGATTTCACCGTTTCCCATGGGATTTCTGTAATTTCACATGGGATTATTTTTCTCCCATGGGAATATTTCAAAATCCCATGGGAAATAGTAAAATCCCATGGGAAAATGTATTTTCCCATGGGATTGTGGAATTCCCATGTTTTTAAAATTGCCATAGTGTCAAAGCGTGCTAATATATCGACTAACTACTACGATTTTTCGTAAGTCCCATGAAATTCCGCACATTTTGGTTACTTACACTAAATGGAAGCTCTCAAAAATGGCGGCACCAGATTAGCAAGCACTTGAATTGCAAATTTAAATTAGAATGAGTTATATGACTAGCTAAATACATTGCTTAAAAAATGGATTTGGTTCTACTTAGATGATTCGTATTTTGAAAATTTTGAAAAATTGCAGCTTTCCCTAGATTTTCATTGCTTGTATTTTTACATACTCGTTCTTGAAGCCAGTAAGTTCCTCTCTAAATTACATGACAAATATGTTGTACTGACAAGCAACAAGTCTAATAACATTGTTTTTGTAATTGAATAGAAAAAGGAAGGGAAACGGGGAATGTGTCAAAGAGACAACGACCCAAAGGGGAGCAATAACAACTCAAAGCCACCAGAAAATCTTCAATGAACGGTGAGGAAACCCCACATCCAACGACAGGTCGGAGTCGGTCCTAAATAAAGAGTAATCAAGTTCAACGAAATAAACATCATCCTAGACACCAAACTAACTAGAAAACAGACAAGACAGACAAAGGCTTAATAAATTTCCAGACTTAGGACAGGCGCAAACCATGCTGTGGCGGGGTTGAATTAGTTTTATTGGGCCTTAACCTTCCCCCTATAGCCAATGTGATAAATAAAAAAAACAATCGTAACAACAGTAAAAGTCAGTTGGCCCATTTACAACTTCCTAATCAAATAACTAGACATTGATGACAATACACCAGGTAGTGCTACATACAAAAGAGTTACATTTGATAAAGATGAAATCCTTTCGAAGTACAGGTCATTCATGTCCTCAATGAGTATTCAAACTAAAAATGACAATTAAAACCTATCATGCAAATTACACAAAAATCCAAACAAAGGAAAAAACATTGCTGGATCTCTATCCGTTCAACTACTTAAATGTCTATTGAACTAAGATTTTGTCTGCAGTGAAAGACCATGTTGGATAAACACCTTAATTTACATAGGACCACCCCAACACAAAGGTTTCGTTTTCTTCAACTGGCCTTATAGTTTCTGAGATCTCGGAATTGGTTTTCAAATAGGGTTTAATGTCTATACAGACACCCTTTTGGGTAAAGTGTCGTGGACACCCACAGACTATTGTGACCAAGACCAAGTTTAGATCCAATTGACTAACATTTCACACGAAAAGATCGATCTTTGAATGAAACGTTTATGAATGACAGATCGACAGAAGACGGACTCAAAGTGATGCCAAAAGATTTGGTATAGCAAGGTGAGCTAAAATTGGTCAAGTATTCTGGCAACAAAAATGCACAAAAACACATTGTTATGAACAGTCCAGTGATGTTTGATTTCAATCAAAACAAAGATATGAGTGAAGTGACACCTGCTAAAATTTGTTATGGATAGATGACAAAGTCTCATAACTGCTATTCAAGAAGTGCATGATATGCCAGTCCACTCTGAAGTTAAGCTTTTGATTTTATTTTACAAAAGTAATCTTTGAAAAAAATTGAAATTTTTAAAACGCTGTAGTTCATGAACAAATAACCATTTTACAATATCAAATAGGGGTAGTAACAAAATTACCAAAAAGGATTGTCAAAAGTCAGCCAAAGTTCAAGTGGCAAAAAGACAAAACAGGCTGAAAACACCGGAAAAATTGTCGACAACAATGTTCCTTACTTGGTACAGGCAAGAAATGATTGGTTAAACCGCTACCACGGCGCACCAAACCTCACCTTCTATTACGGTAGTGTTTGGTAGCAACTCAATAGCAATTGCTATTGAAAGGCCATAGACAGTAAAAAGAAATGATCATCTCTGGATTTAGTTTAAAAAAAGAATCTTGAAATAGAGTTGGTACCGAAACTGCAAATTTTTTGACAAGGGATGATATCTAATTAAAACAATTTAATGATCGTATAAGATGGAAAGTTTACAAGCCTTGATTAATAAGACAGTCGCGGAGGTAACTATTTCTTATTAGAAAGTATATATGTGTTATTATACCCCAGTATGTATTTTCTATATAAATTGTTTACTTAGTATTTGATAATTTTGCTATTTTTTTCTTCACATTCGTCACAAATAGACTATTTGCCGGTAACTATTGACTGTTGATGAACTATTTACTGGTCATTAAATAGGACGGTGAACTATTTACTGGTCGTTAAAGGCTGCATTTCATTTGCGCACTTTTTGAGATTAGGTGGCATTTCATTTGCGCACTTTTTAATATTTCATTTGCGCACAAATTTTCTTTCATTTGCGCATATCTATTTTATTTGCACCCTTTTTAACATATAATCAAAAGTTAAAATTTACAAAGTTAAGTGTTTATAAAATTCCATCTCCAGTATTAAGTTTACAAAGATACAGTATCTTTACAGGGTGCAGAGTACAAAAAAAGAATCTTGTGATATCGATAATTCTGGAGACCGGTTAGGTAGATCATTTTTTGCTATAAAAATGATGGGACAAACACCGAATTATTAACGGTGTACAGTTCGCAGAATAACGGGTGCTATGTCCTAAATTCAACCTGAGGCTTTATTCCGTCCTTATTGACAAATTTTCCTTCACATAGATTCAGTTAAAACAACGCTAGAATCATGTAAAACGTGGGGCAGCCTTCCCTCCTTTCCATTTTTGTCATTTTCATGTGTTTTTTAATTTGTATATTTTTGTGTTTTTTACTTTTTAATCGTGGCTAACTATACCATTTTATTTTGTCAAAACATTAATGGAGCAGTTGCTTTTTACATGAATTAATAGTTCTATACAGCACATAGTCCATATATTCTCTTCAAAACCATACTCCTCGATGGAAAAGAGGCTAAACTGACTAATGTCCGGCTAACAGAAGAGGTATAGTTCAAATGAAAAACAAACGAAAGAAATGTGCACAAATCAAAAAGCAAAATGTGCTCAAATGAAATAAAAAAAGTGCGCAAATGAAATACAAAATGTGCGCAAATGATATGCAAAAGTGCGCAAATGAAATGCACCGTCGTTAAATAGGACGATGAACTATTCACATTGATACCTTTGATGTTCGATTTCGTTACAATAAAACACCAATTTACTGGCTATTCGAACAACTACTAGTATTCGAAACCATAAACTTGCTATTATCCTCATTACCAGTAAATAGGTGTATATTAGTTCACATGTGACGAATCAACTGTGAAACTAACGCTCAGTAATGTTAGGAAAATTGATAATTTGAAATAAAATTGAAATCGTCCCTTTTGTCGTAAATTTTAGTACTGATCTAGATGACCATTTTTCTTAATCGGGATGAAAGTACAAAAAGATGTATATTTAGTGGTTTCTGTCGTTTTTCTTTATTTATCTCTAGCTCTTGATGATATATCAGATGGAACCAGTTAGGAAAATGGGAGATAGCACGGGGCTTTGAATAAAGAAAATTTATCCAACGGGTCAAAACCAGTTTAGACTTGACATATCATTAGAGAATGTGTATTATGCAACTTTGGTATTTTTGTATTTTGAAACCATTGTCCCGATGCCACTGCTGGTGGACCATAGGTTCCCGTGGGTATTCAACAGCCCAATAGCATTTTTGGTAGTTTTGTATTTGGTGCAGTGTTTTTACAGTAGATTCCTTATGAAAAATTAATGCACCGCTCGACCATACGATTTTTGATAGGAAAAAGAAGGGAAACGGGGAATGTGTCAAAGACTCAAAGCCACCATAAGATCTTCAATGAACAATAAGGAAACCCCGTTTGCTTCCTTTCAGACCTATGAGGGACAAAACGGGGCCAAAATTGTTTTCAGACATGTCTGGCATGAAAAAATTACTTTGCCTTTTGCAGAAATTTACTGTTTTTATCAGAATTCTAATTTAGAATACCGAGGCTTCATTTCGTGAATGGCACTCGTCGGATGTCCCTGGTACTGGATTTGGTCTCCTATTTCGATAATTCTGGTAATGAATACTTCTATTTTAACTACTTTTGGAATATAGTTTTCCATATTATTTGATTCCAATGCTGCTTTAGGTGGTTACTCCTTTTTATCCAGAGAAAACTTTTCATTCAAACTCATATTAAACAGTTTTTTTTTTATTTCAAAGAGTTATCGAATATGAATCTCTGTTGTGGTAGATAGGTGGACTTTGCACTAAATCACTTTGTATCAAGAGTTGTGGCGCGTTTGGTTTAATGTTCACAATAGTTGCTTAGTTAATTGATATTGCTATATCATTGATAGAGTTTGGACTGACCAAACAAATTTTTGAAAGGAACCATCCAAAGATGTAACGAAGGTTGATTTTAATAAGTCCGGTGATTTCAGATCTATACCTGAACGTTTCCACAAGGATCAATGGTAAGCTATATGATTAAAACGTTGACTTGTGGGACATAATCATCAAGGACGTTCAGATCAGATTGTTGAAAAATAACAAAATACTGCAGTTATTGTAAATTTAGCTTCTGAACTGTATATCTTTTGAATGACTTTCAAAGTATACTAAAACCAGTTCTTTTCATCTCAATCTCCTTTAAGGCAATCAATTATATGATAATTTACAAAATACCGAAGTTGCTATAAACTGAACTTAAATACGGCTGTCTGTCGGTAACAAATATATTTTTTTTTACATTTTTTTTCCTTTAGTATTATCATAAAATGAATAAGATCTTCGTACTGAAAGCATTCTTCTTCAACAGATAAGCAATCTGCATACACTAAATCTTCTGAAACAGAAACACCACCACAAATAGATCTATTTTGTCTTCAAACTAAAAATTTTGTGCTCCAACAATAATGTACGATGCATATATTTTGATGAAGACTTCTTAAAAATTTTGAGAATTGTTAACAGTTATCCTAAATTCATTAGTTCTTCGTGTAATTCATTCACCTTTAAAGCTCTGTCCTTAGTTGCGTGTTTTCAAGCTTTAAATTATTTGTTCTCTTTCAGCCAACTAAAATCTTGTAATTTGCGGTCCAAAGTAAAAAATAGTGGTTCTCTTGAGATAAATTATAGTGCCTGTAGCTTATTGGTTCTCTGGCAGTTCATAAACATATTTTTAGTTGTGATCTAAGGTCACTTGTAGCGCTTGTAGCTTATTTGTTCTCTTTCAGTTCATTAACATATTTTGATTTCTAGTTTTGACTTTGTCCTCTTTAAAAAATTTTTTTTTTTGCTGGTCGCAAATTTCGCGATTACCGGGATTTCTTAAATATTTGTCTGATTTTATTTTCGCGGGACTTAAATATTCACGATTTCTTCTCAATTATTGAATAAAGCCACATACAATTCTATTACGGTATGCAATTTTCGAGACATCAAAATAACTGCGAATAAACCGAAAATAATTAAGTCCTCGCGAAAATAACCACTTATACGGTAGTTGGTAACGATATGTTATAACCACCACGAAACACAGCGACATAATATAAAAGATTTCCCTCTTTTGCATAGTATGTCTATATTTCCAAAGTGCCTAATTTAATAAAACAAAGACAAAACTGCACTCATTCTAACATGTTATGTTGCCATGAAGGTCAGATTTTTGTAAAAGAGTGTAGATTATATAATGTTTGATCAGCAATAACCTCGAAGGAATTGTTGATTATTATCTAGTCTCACAGTGCAAGGTCAAAAGTAACAAACTGTACTGTGTATTGGCTTATCTCTTAAATTTCAAAATGGCTATACACGTATTCGTTCGTAAGTACTGACAGAAAGTCTACAAATAAATACAATGTTCGGTCATAATATTGATTTTTTTCACGAATGTTTAAAGGGGCTTTGTATTTACCATTGGACTAAAATACGTCTGTACCTTCAGATGTTCAGTTTATGTATCGGCCAAATATTGAAAACCTATACCTTGGACGTACATCCGAATCTCCAAACCTCTTTAAATACAGATATCAACATGATGCTTGCCTAACAACACTTGCCAACACTTAATAATAAACTAATTAAACATAGATAGTCTAGCTAATGCTATGCCTATTATTGCTGCGGTCAAGCAAGTGGCAAAGCTTTCAGTTTACCAAAATTAAGATTTACACCCCAAGCTGACTATTTTTCATTGACTCGACGTCAGGCAAAGACAACATTGTATACATTTGACAGGTTTTCACGTCTGATATATCTACAATGTAGACATTTCACATCGATGAATCTAACACATTGTGTAAGCTTGGGGTGTTAATCTTGACTTTATTACAATAAAAGTTTTGCCACTTCCTTGACCGCAGCCTAGCCAACGTGGAATTGTCGTTAGGTTAATGTCTTAGTTGTGATTGGTTAGCTTATCTATCAATGGCATATATATTTTTCCCGACTTCGGAAAAATCTTGTCTCTCATGCGGTCATCGTATGAGAAGACAATTCAGTGGTTTTAACCATCTTTGTCCAACTAATTTGTAAATGATATTGCAAAACATTTTCTGAAATATATAGAACAAAAGCTTGCACGCAACATAACTACATGTAGTCTGTGTTATGATACTATACCAATTCTTGTCCAATTAAAGAATACTGTATCAATCAGAAAATACTAAAATGTAGTGAATCTTATATTATTTGAAAATTAGGGTAATTAAAAACTTAGCGAACAGAATTTTCAAGAGCCAAAGTTCAAGAGGCAAAAAGACAAAGCAGGTGGAAAACCGCCGGAAAAATTTTCAACCGTAATGGTCCTGACTTGGTACAAAATAACAAAATACCGAAGTTACTGTTAATTTATTTTCTGCATATGCGCATTTCGACAACTTATGTCTCATCAGTGCAGATAAAACCAAAACAATTTGAAGTCCATTCGCAGAAAAACGTGTACAAGCGTTCAGTTAAACCACTTCTATGGCGCTTCAAATTTCCATTTCCATTGAAATGAACAAATGAAAAATGGCAAATATCTTTAAATTGTAAAAGCATTAAAGATCAACACAGGGTATGTGTTTCCCATGTTCAACGTTTTCAGTTAAGCTCATTTTAAAATAATGGTATGCAATAAAATGTATTTCTTACATCTCCTTAATTTTTTTTTGCTAGTTTCAGCTTTACTGTACGTGTGTTTATTGACGAATTCAGCAAAAGGTACAACAGATGCATCACAAGCAGGTAATATTTGATTTGATTTTGACAAAGATCTTGAAATATTCAGGTATATTTTTTTCATCTTTTCTATCAAGATAGATGAACACATGAGAGTATTCCGTCGAATTACCACTGAATTTTTCTCTCTTACCAAAACACTTCAGAAACAGTATGGAGAAAAGACTTCATCAAATTTTTAAGTTTCCATATTGAGCAAATAGTTTAGATAAAAAAGGGATTTAATATAAACACCATAACAACATATGACAAAAACTTATGTATTTTCAAATACAGGACAAGATTATGCAAATTGAACAACGCTTTTGTTGTTCTTCATCTCGAAATCACATGAGGCCATCAACAATGATCAAACACCCATACCTCATAATAGTTCAAAACAGCTCTCTTGCAACTGCAACAATGTTGAAAAACGAAATAAATACATGTAGATAGAAATAAATTACCATTGAGAGCAGAATGTTCTGAATTATCAATCAATAGTGTAAAACACAATTATGAAATGGTCATCTCATAGGAAGTCATATTCCCTGAATAAGTTTACAATGGCGATATTCTGTTATTTTGTTGCCCTCAAAAACAAATAAAACGCATTCATATGCTTAATACGATTTCTGCTTATTTTGTTTTATGTTCGTTTTGATTTTATTTGCATACTAGTAATTGTCAATTTTATTTATTCATATGCATCTTTCTATAGCGACGTTCCCACCTCAATCAACCTCACGCCCTTTGGACCCTCCAACAGCCATACCAGACACTACCCATCCAACACAATCTGTAGTACACAGTGACAACCTTCACTGTTATTCCTGTAAATATGTATCAAGCTTAAATAACTGTAGATATGCAAAGCGATGTCCTTCAGGATCGGTAAGTGAACGAAAAACGGCATGGCAATAGAACATGGTACTTCACTTTGGATATTGCCATCTGTTTTTGTGCCTGTCATGTGTTTATTTTTCATACGAGTAAAATTTACCAAATAATTTAACCTCTAACGCATTTGTATAGAAAAAGATGAAACTGTAATTTTTCTCTTTCCTATCGAGAATAAAACATAAGAAGAATGAATGTAATGAAAAAAAAAAACCTTTTTACACATTGGATTCTATTCAATTTTATATCTTTTAGATTTAAGGGTATACATTATATTTCTTATGTACTTTTTGTTCATTTTCAAAAGGTCAATATTTGACACTAAAATGAAACAAAGACCATATAGAAGCTTTGTATCTAAATCATAAACATTAATGATGTTTCAAAGGATAAAATGTGTAATTATTCTACATGTCCAGTTGACATTTTGATCAGTTCATATACATGTACAGTATTACAGGAAATTAAAAAATCTTGACATTTTTTCTGTTTACCTTATCCATGTAAATTAAAAAAATTTAAAATGAGACATTGACCGTTGATGCCCACAAATAAGAACTTAAAAAAAATTACGTTGAACAGAAACCGTGAGAAAAAATAAACAACTATGTTTACACCAAGTGTGATTGCCCATGTTCAGAATACAAGATTTAATACATCTCGTGTTTCTTTTCAGTCGTGTTTAACAGGACAGTTAACCAGTGGTTTATATTACATGGACTGTATTCCAACACCGGTATGTAAATGCTAACCTTTCTTTTACAAGATGATGTCTCTAATTCGTCTAGTAAATAATTATAACCCCTACAAACAAAGTTTTGGGGGCATATAGGAATTACCATGTCCGTCCGTCTGTCCATTCGTCTCTCCGTCCAACTACCTTGTCAGCGCATGCTCTCCTTAACGGCTGCTTGGGTTTTGATGAAATTTTATGAAGTTGTAGTACAGCATCAAACGATGTGCCTACTGCCAGAAATTGTGAAGGGGAAATAATTCGTCTTTCAATATGTTCTAGAAAAAAGGGACAAACCTTGTCAGCTCATGTTATCCTATAAACCGCCTTCTTTGATTTTGATGAAATATTACACGGTTGTACTACACCACCTCAAGATGTGCATGAAGTAATATACTTGCTGGCTGAAATTTCAAAGGGGAGATAATTCGCCTTTGAATATTTTCTGGAAAAAAGAGGGACAAACCTTGTCAGCGCATGTTTTCCTAAACGGCTGCTTGGATTTTGATGAAATGTTACACTGCTGTACTACACCACCTGAAGATGTGCATGAAGTTATATGGCAGCTGCCCGAAATTTTGCTGGGGAGATAATCAAACTTTGAATATTGAAAAAAAGGGGGACGAACCTTGTCAGCGTGTGTCTTCTTAAACTTGTACTTTGATATTGAGCGAATTTTACATAGTTGTAGATACCACCTGAAGATGTACATGAAGTGATATGATCTCTGTCTTAAATTTTGAAGAGGAGATAATTCGTTTTTTGAATATTTTCTGGAAGAAAGGCGGAGTTATACCATTGTGTCCAAACTTGTATTGTTTTCACATTGGTACTTTGTCCACAACTGTGCGATGTCTACACACACTTAAATTTACACTTGCCATATTAATTCATGCAGGGTTCAATTAGTGGAGAAAGGGGTTATACTGGCTGCCATTTGGCGACAGCTCTAGTTTGATTTAGGACAACTGTCTGATATTGCTATATTAATTGCATATAGTCTATTTTTCTTGTGTTTTTTTTTTTTACTTTTTTCAATTTGTCAATTAACCGTTTTGTTATTTTGGTTAAAGTCAGAGGCATTTGGTATCTTCGTTTCCTGATATTGTCCCTTCCGGAGCATCTGATGACATCTGATCACATTCCTGTTTTTTACAAGTTGAAACTGTTATTTTTCGTTGCATTTGTATAATGTTTTATTTATTTCGGTCTCTTCATTTATGTTCTCTGTGTGTCATTATTATATTGCCGTGTATTGCCATGTGTTGCCATGATTTACTTCTTTGGATTGATACGGTATTTATTTTGGAAAAAAAGTTTAACATTTTTTACTTAATAATTATTAACATGCATTCTTTATCTCGTTGTGTTGATTATCAAAAACAAACAAGAAAAAAAAATAAATAAAAAAAAATAAAAAACAAAGACACCCTCCCCCCAAAAAACACGCATATCCGACGTTTTAACTTACCTTTGCTTTTCTGTGATTGCCGGAATGGTAATGTGGATACGTGGGAAGTAACGGTAATAGATGGATTTATCCCAGATAAACCTGCTTTTAAAGCTAAAAAAATCCATAACGTGAGAGCTATTTTGCCCAACTTTGAGATTATTATGAACTGTAGATCTATGTAGTTTTAACATCGTTTCTTGAGCTTACACAACATTAAAAAGTGGGGTACTAATTTGTCCGTATGGGGAAACAGTTGATCTATTTCAGGCATTTATTGTTTACTTACTTATAGATAATTTTCATATACCATTAACAAATACTTAACAAGAAATGATATGGCTATAAGGCCATATCAAGCTGTTGAATTTTTTTTAAATACAAATGACATACTCTTTATATCAATATGTAGCAGTGAATTCTTTCCGCTTCGATAAAATCCACTGCGACCAAAACTCCAAGACATAAATATTTTTTAGAAAAAAAATTCTGGTCTCGATTTTTGCCCCGAAAAATTCTCTGACCAGCACCTGATAGATGAAAATAAAATCTGGCTCCGACTTTGTCCATAGAAAATTGCCTGGATCAACAAAGTTGCGTAGCCTAGTGTATAAATTCGAAAAAATTCCCCCGGCTCGAGTGAAAATCCAAGCCCCCCTCTGAAAATGAAATGGTCTGTGCCTTACAACATGCAAAAATATATATAAAGTAGCCACAACGAAATTTGCCGCGACTTTTCTCCAAATATCGTTTTAAGTAAATGTTAAAGGATGACATGGCATACGCCAACGGAAAGCTAATTTTTTGCCGCTTCATGCCATGCATTACCATAATTTTACACACAAAGAGTAAAAAGTTTTCCATTACCCTTCTATGTTATTTTAACAGAAAATTTGAGTCGAAAACAGGGGGGTGACCTGGTTAACTGCACACCTGTATTTATTGTTATAATGCCCTGGGGTCTATCGATTAACCAAAACAGGTGGGTCGGGAGTTAATCTATATTGCGAATCAAAAAAATAATTTTGAAATTACTTGACAAAGTGTTGACAAAACTTTTTACCTGTAAACAAATTCATTTTAATATTTAAAGTAAATGGTAACTGGATATTGGTTCTGCAAAAATTATTCTCATATTTACCTAAACATTTTTATGTAAATTAGTAAACAAATCAAAATTCTGTTTGTTCATTGGCCATCCGAATAAATAACAAACAAGCACCCTATATGCAAATAAGTAATACATCGGCAATGCATTTGGTGTCTTTTCATTGGTATGTGGTTTGCGTAAATCATTTATCAACCACTCCCACATCGAATTTCTTAAAAATTTGAGTGAAATTAACATTAAGGTCTATGGAAAATATTTTTCTTTGAACTTTGATATGCCAAGAGTAGCGGCAAAAAATTAGAAAATGATACATACATGTTTCATTAGGATCTTATTTAAGACAAAATAGCTGCAGCGATTTAAGCTGGGGCAAATTTCGTTGTGTGTACTTTAGATAGGTTACAAAATTTATCAAATATCCCTTGTATATGTCTAGTGCTAGTAGTTAACTATGGGGAAAAGCCGTAGGTTTTCAAAAAACGTT
>MJUU01042401.1:0-13114 GCA_002080025.1 Modiolus philippinarum
AAACACTCGTTTTCATGTCATTATAAGTCTATAATTTCATTACAATTATAGTCCATTGTGTATGACCTTACCGGTCTACTTGTTCCTATTGTGTAACCAATTTAACAATTTGATTATTCTGTTCACATTATATTTTTGACCAATTGGTATAGCGATACTACAACATATATTGGAAAAAGTTTTTGGTAGATTGCTATTGTTAACTAATCAACACACTCAGTGTCCTTTTGAATTGTTCAACAATACTATTGTATATCAATCTGTAATAGCCTGGGGAGGTTTTACTTTGAAAAAGTATTACAATGTACCTTAAAAAAGATATATAAATCTACTCAATTTATGGAATGAAAAAAATACAGCTAAATCAAATTCCCTTTATTTATATCACAATATTTATTTTTAAATGATGTTTTTTTAATAATTTGATAAGGTGCATTCTTTTTTCATTAAATATAAACTCTATATAGTCCTTATTTCAATCAACAAATCAAGGTAAAACCCTCCCCAGGCTATTACAGATTGATATACAATAATATTGTTGAACAATTCAAAAGGACACTGAGTGTGTTGATTAGTTAACAATAGCAATCCACCAAAAACTTTTTCCAATATATGTTGTAGTCCAGCAATACCAGTTGGTCAAAAAAATAATGTGAAAAGAATAATCAAATCGTTAAATTGGTTACACAATAGGAACAGGTAGACCGGTAAGGTCATACACAATGGACAATAAAATCGCTTATATAATACACCTGTGTCATGTAAATATATAAGGATTGGATCAAGTGTATCAGAGTGACCAGACAGTAGATTTCTGAGAGAAAAATCTGTTATTCCATGTGCTTTGAGCGATTCAAATATTTGTATATTTAATACATTGAAACATGAAGTGGTATACATTATCTATAACATCTTTACAAGTATCACATTTATCGTCTCTACTTTTACCAATAGTGCATAAATATTTATTAATGCTAATGTACTCATTTCTGATCTTAAATAATGTTGTTTCCCTTTCCCTAAACATTCTAGGTATATTGATTTTAAAAGAGACAGTGTCAAGTACAGCGTATAAAGTTCTGCCTTTGTTGTTGTTTGTCCAACTATTTTGCCAAATATTTCTTAAAATAGTTCTACTTATATTTTTAATATCTTCCTTGTATATAAAGGTTTTGATATATGGATTTTCTTGAGTAAGGGCTAGCTTAGCCTGCCTATCAGCCGATTCATTACCCACTATACCGACATGGCTTGGGATCCATTCCATAATTATATTAATCCCTTGCCGAGTAAGAGTTGTATATAAGAAATAAATATCATATATTATATGGTTCTTAATATTAAATATACTACCGGAAATAGCTTGTAACGCGGACAGCGAATCTACAAAAATAACAGTATTGAATGGTTTGAAATCTTCTATCCAAGTTAATGCTAGGAATATTGCGACGAGTTTGCACGTAAAAATTGATGCATAGTTTGGAAGCTTATATCCTTTTGATATTTTTAGTTCGGTAATAACGAAAGTGCAACCGCTTTGATTATTTACGACATCTTTTGATCCATCTGTATATATTTTTAGGTAATTTGAGTATTGCGAGTCAATAAGCAAGTTTGCATGGCTTTTTATTAGACAGGGGAGATCCCTTTTAGTAACAATATCTGATAACTGTGTTTGTACCTCAGGTTTAACTAGATGCCATGGCGGACTAGGGAACTGTGTGTACTCATATACAATAGAGGAGTCAATATTATGTTTTTGTAACATATCGTTAGCTATAATATAGTATGGTTTTTGTTTTACCTTCACTTTATTTTTATAGTATAGATATGGAGCAGCATTTTTTAAACTCAGTTTTGTTGGGTGACTATGATCATGACTCATTAAGTTGAGATAAGACTTGGTTATGAGTGATATTCTTCTCTCCTCTAATGGAGGATCTCCCATTTCAACTTGTAGACTAGCGGTAGACACATTTGCACACTCTGAGGGCTTGACTCTGTATTTTGTCTAAAATTTTCTTAGTTGAATGTGAAGCTGTATTGTATACTTCACAGCCATAATCTATCTTAGACCTTATCAAAGCTATATATATGTTTCTAAGGGTATGACTGTTAGCTCCCCATTTGATTCCAGTAAGTACTTTCATGCAATTAATTACTTTACTACATTTAGTTTGAATATATTGAATATGTTTCAACCAAGTTAGTTTCTCGTCCAAAATCATACCAAGGAATTTTATTTCTTTTACTACTTTCAGTACTACATTACCAATTTTCAATACCAGTTTACTCATTTTGTGTTTTCTGGAGAAGATAATAGCTACTGTTTTTTGAGGGGATAAGAGAAAACCTGATTTCTCACACCACTTGTGGATATTATTGAGGTCCTCTTGGACTCTTTTTTGTACAAATTGTAAATTTATTCCTGATAACCAGATTGCACTATCGTCTGCAAATTGAGATATCGAGCTATATTTCACACATTCAGCCAAGTCATTAACCATAATGTTAAATAAGGTTGGGCTAATACAACTTCCTTGGGGTGTTCCGTTTTCTACTATAAATATTTCCGAATAAGTACTATTTATTTTGACTTGAATAGATCTTTGAGACAAGAAACTGTGCACCCATGCTAACATATTACCTTTAATACCAAGTTTTAACATTTTATCTAGAAGTCCATATTTCCAAATCATATCAAAAGCTTTCTGAAAGTCAATAAATACTCCAACTGTAAAATGATTCTTTAAAAAGGATTTTTGTATGTCATTGTCCAAACGTATTACCTGCTCAAGAGTATTTCTATTTTTTCTAAACCCACTTTGATTAGGATTATAAATATCATTTTTTTCTAAGTACCACCTTAGTCTGTTATTAACCATTTTTTCCATTATTTTTACAAAATTTGATGTAAGTGCAATAGGTCTATATGACTGCGGATTGCTAGGATCTTTACCTTGTTTTGAGCTTGGTACAATTATGGAGTGTTTCCACTGTAAGGGGAGTTCCTGCAGAAACCATATTCTATTGATAAATAACAATAATATATTTAATGTTTTGTTGCGAAAATTTTTAAACATAGTAAAGGTGATTTTGTCTTTCCTGGGAGAAGAGTCAGTAGTTTCCATAATTGCATCAGTAAATTCCTGTAAAGAAAATGGTTGATTAAAAGATTGAGTATTGTCTTTAAAATGTTGAAATATACTTGTTTAACTTTTTTCTTCCGTTTCATGTTTAAATGATTGGAATTCTGTAGAGTAGTTACTAGTACTACTAACCTCTGCAAACGTATTTACATTGTACAAGTAAATCTGCCTTTTGTTTGGTAGATTCATATTTCAGGCCGTTGTGTAGGAGGGTTGGGGGTCCTACTACTTGTGTAGGCTTGCCCAACATTTTCTTAATAGTGTTCCATACCTGACTAATATGAGAGTCGCTATTTAAAGAGTTACAGTAGTTTTCCCAGTATTGATTTTGTGCATTTTTTATTATATTTTTACACTGTTTTTCTTTTTCTTTATATATAATATAGTCCTCCCCCTACCACTGTGTTGTGCCCTATTACGACTTTTATTTCTTTCCTTTACCATTTGAGTGCACATGTCTGTCCACCAAGGGACTGATGGTTTGTTACTGCTTTTGTTAATTCTTTTAACTGGGATATATCTGCCAGCACTATCAAGAATTGTGTTTGTTAGTCTAGAACATGTTTCATTTATGTTATCAGAAATCATGTCCTGACTTAATGTTTCATCACACATACTAGCAAATCCATCCCAGTTAGCCTTATTGAAGTTCCAATTTGGTTCATTTTCAGGCTGTATTGTACTAGGTAGCTGACTAAAGTTTATACTTATTACATAATGGTCACTTCCATATGTGGAACTGTGGTCAACAGACCAACTAATCTGATGTGCTATATGAATGCTACTTATACTTTAATCTATACAAGAGAGCTCTAAGTTACTAGGGTTTAGTCTTGTTCCTGTCCCATCATTTAATACCACAACTTCATTATTTGAAATAAATTCATATAGTTCATTACCTTTAGTATCATTATCTTTACTTCCCCATAACTTATGATGGGCATTATAATCTCCAAAGACTATGTAATTTCCTTCAAGTTGGTTAAATAATTCCTGATAGTGTATACTTTTTGTATTTGATGAAGCATCATACAAATTTACAAGTGTAAAATTTTGCTTGTTTATTGTGAATTCAACAGCAGATGTCTCAAACTTACTCTTCAATTGTTTTTTAGTATATGAGAGCTGATTGCTAATATAAATAGCTGTACCACCACCCCTAGAATGCTCCCTTACTGAGTAGTCTGCAAGTGTATATCCATTGATTTGAGGGAAATCTTGGCCAGCTTGAAACCATGTTTCTTGCAGACAGATGACATTTGGCAACTGCTTATCATTAGATAATTTCCAGATATATTCTGGACCGAAAGCCTTAGAATAGATGTTACATGCAAAGAAAACAGATTTATGATAAATGAAAATAAAAAATACTTGTTATTATTAATATTTGTATGTCGGTATGCATGTATGCATGATTGTTGGTATGTGTATGTATGTATGTATGAATGTATGTATGTAGTTATGTCAGTATGTATGCACATGCATGTACTAGTACATGTATATATACGCATGCATGTATGTATGTATGTCGGTATAAGTATGCATGTAAATATGTATGTCAGTATAAGCCTGCATGTATGTTGGTACATGTATGTCAGTATGTATGTTGGTATGTACATGTATGTCAGTATGTATGTTGGTATGTACATGTATGTCAGTATGTATGTTGGTATGTACATGTATGTCAGCACGTATGTATGTTGTTGTGTATCGATGCATGTTGATATGTATGTCAGTTTGTATGTTGGTATGTATGTATGTAAGTATGTATGTATGTATGTCATTACGTATGTATTTCGGTGTATACCAGTATGTAGGATTATTGTTTTTTCATGAGTTTTCAAGAAAATGGTCATTGTATATGGTACATTGAAATTATTGGCAAATCTTTGCAAGTTGTCTCCCTTATAACATGTATGATGTATTGTGCGCATCTTATTTTCTTGAATTAACCCAAAAATGTGCAAAGAAATGGTTTCAAATATACTATTTAGAGCATGTGCAATATCAAATGTTCATTTCCTTTGTTCAATTATTATGCTTCATTCCTAAAATCAATTTAGATGTTTGTGATAATAGTACAGACAAAGGTGTTGCCTTAGGGTTACTTTTGGTGCACAAAAATGGGAAAAAGGTGGGTGGGGGTGTCAATGCACTTAGTATGTACACTTGTTGAAGAGAAAATACTCTATATATTTTCACCTTGAATAGTCAGACTGAGAACTATGGTTCATTCATTTTCAGTACAAACTTGGCACTCACTGTTTACAAAATATGGCTCAAAATTGTACTGGTAGTTTCCTGGTTGGATGCACAAAGCGTTGTCACATACTGTGAATTCATTTTTATTCGTGGGGTACCAATTTTCGTGGTTTTCATGGGTGTCCCCAAACCACGAATTCAAATACTCAACGAAATATGATGATTTTCTTGTGCAAGTTTCAAACACAAGTGAATGAACATAATGGAGGACCTGATCAACGAAAGCCGTAAACCTTGCCCTTGTACTGTGCCCCACACAACCTGATATATCCAAAAAGGGTGGATATACATTCTCTTGAACCTTTAATAGCAGCAAAATAAGTTCAAATGCTTTATTTTCAAGTGTTTCCCAGTTAACAAATTAGCGGAAACTGGTTTCCTGCTTTGTTTTTCGTTAGAGTGTTGATTTCCAGTTAAGAAGTTTGGACAAGAACCATCTCTATCTAGTTTTGATAAGATATTATTGATTAAACTTTTATAAAGTTTGATTATGTCCTACTGTAAAGGACTTGTTTATTTTGCAATCAATACAGGTGCCTAATTATAAATAACGAATGGAGTAAGGTTATTTCAGATGATTACCTAATTATATAGTACATGTATCTACACTTTACTATGAATTGTTAATTACAGGTGACACTTTAATTACAGGTACATTTCTAAATTTTGGTATTCAACATCAATACTACTAAAGCCATGAATTTTAGAATTTTTATTTTTTATGAATTTTAATAAAAAAAAATTTTTTGAACAAGTGGCAATCCACGAATTTACGTATACCACGAAATGTCTTTTTTTCTCTTTCCACGAAAATTGATACCCACGAAATTAAACTAATTCACAGTAAGCTTGACACCTCTAATTATGAGTAAAATTTACTTTTTTAAATAAAAAATCTTTGCCAATCTTGCAACATTCCTGATTTTGCATTTTCTATCGAATAAAAAAGAAAACAATGATACGCTCGGAACAAATTTCTATGCCACCCCCAACCTCCGAGTCAAAGAATTTTGACAATTTCCATTTTCAGACATTCGAAATAGTAGAATATCTGAAGATTAGTAAAAAAAATAATAACTGCATTGTTTTGACTAATTATGGCTAATATTTTAAAACTGACCTCATTTGGACCAGCTGGCAATCACGTTGTTTACAAATGGTGGCTGGAGATAAATGTCATGCTAAATTAAGTACTGCATAAGTTGGGCACAGAACACCAATTATTTTTCCATAGGCTCCAATAGTAACATTTTCAGTTCTTCCACCCATTTCTATATTTCCTTGGTACATGTGTTACCCCTCAAAACGAGTGGAATTGAGTGGGGTACCTTCCATTAAATTTTTGGGGTGGCATGTCAGTCTGGATTTTCCGGGATTTATCAAACCCCGAAAATACAAAAATAATCCCCACGTTGATACCAAAATATTCCTGAATGGGCATCTTCCAATAAAGTTGAAAATTTTCATACACATCTTTATTCCATTAGCTTGAAAAGTCTACATGAGTTTTTGCAGTAAGTCCTTATTCCAAAACACCAATTATTATTTCCTTGCATTCAGTTTTCAGTGAATAGTACACCTTCCAAGCCTGCGGAGTGGTTGACCAAATTAAGCACTATTTTTGTGTGTATCAGTTCAAAAGGTCAATTAGTGATCTTGGTCCAGTTGTATCCCTTTCAAATTGGTGGGCACAATGTCATGTGATTTCGCGTGCTTTTAAGCTCACCCGGCCTAAAAGGCCATGTGAGCTTTTGCCATCACTTTACGTCAATTTCAAAAATCTTCTCCTCTGAAACTGCCGAGCAAAATGTAACCAAACTTGGCCTGAAGTATCACCAGGGTATGCAGTTTCAAAATTGTGTTCGATTAGTCTGAAGGCCAAACAACATGGCTGCTGTTACTAAAAATAGAACATAGGGGTAAATTGCTGTTTTTTGCAAATAACTCAAAAATCGTTACATATATAAAAAATCTTACAAGGAGTAAAAGCGATCAGCATAGCAAGATCTACCTGCCCTGCAATTTTGAAGAAAATCCAAAAAAAAAAACGTCTCGGAGTTGTTGCCCTTTTTCTGTAAAATTTTCAAAATTTGTGCAGTTTTATTTTTTATTTCAAAAAGTGTAACAGATAGAGGTCCAGTGTATATTGCAAAAAGGTACAGCATATCAAGATCTACAAACCCTGAAATTTTGAAGAAAATCCAAAAACCCTTGTAGGAGTTATTGCCCTTTTTTCAAGGAATTTTCAAAATTTTCATATTTTTTGTCTTTTATTTCCATAACTATAGAAGATGAAGGTTAAGTGTAAATTGATAAAATGTTTGCCATGCAGTGTGGATTTCAAAACTGGTGTTTAAAATTGTTCGTTGGCCACCATTTTCAAAATGGCCGCCAAAAGAAGGAGGGAAAATTCAACATTGTTAGATTTCAATGAAATTTGGTTTCCAGTTAGAAATTGATGTAGCGACTTCAAAACCGGTGTTGAAAAGTGTTCGTTGACCACTATTTTCAAAATGGCCCCCAAAAAAGGTGGGAAAATTCAACATTGTCCGATTTCAATGAAATTTGGTTTACAAATAGGAATTGATGTTGCAACTTCAAAACCGACGTTAATATTGTTAGTTGACTGCCATTTTCAAAATGGCTGCCAAAAAAGGCAAGAAAATTGAACATTGTCCGATTTCAATAAAAGTTGCTTTCCAAATAGATATTGATGTTGCAACTTCAAAACCGTCGTAGAAAAGTGTTCATTACTGCCATTTTCAAAATGGCTGCCAAAAAAGGCGGGAAAATTCAACATTGTCCGATTGCAATGAAAGTTGGTTTCAAAATAGATATTGATGTTGCGACTTCAAAACCAGATTTGAAAATTGTTTGTTCACTGCCATTTTCAAAATGGCCACCAAAAAAGGCGAGAAAATTCAACATTGTCTGATTCCAATGAAACTTGGTGCCCAAATAGTTATTGATGTCGCAACTTCAAAACTGATGTTAAAATTTGTTTGCTTACAGTCATAGTTGCCAACCTCTGACAATGAAAAATCAGGTCATGACATGACATGAGATACCAAAAAGCGTGTGAAAACAAGCGACATACTTTCGGATTATTGACATTGTACAAAATTTATAAAAAACAATTTACCAATATAAACTCCTATTGTACTCAAAATTTGCCTGTTTTGCTGATTTCAGAACTACCTGACTATATGAAAACAAATTACAAGTTTGGTTGAATTTAAAGGACAGTAAGGCAAAAAGTAAGCAGATTTCTCAGCCCTGTCCTTGATGATCCCATCTTTCAACAATTTTTTTTCTAGCTTGCAAGGAGGAATGGGCTTGATCCTATTATGACAGATTAATGGTTTCAAATGAGCCCTAACTTTTGTATATCCAACTAGATCACTTTCTGTAAATGATCCAATATAAATGTGTAAACATTAAGAGGCAGAAGCAGAAACTGCATAGCCTCCCTACTACACAATCACTTTCTTTGAGTCCCAAATTTTGTTTTAGTATCACTGATCCGGTACAAAAATATCGTTTTTTCTTTGCACTAGTGTCTTTAGTCGTCGTAACCAACCAAGAAATTTATTGAAACGATCTAAAGTCAGTTGTTTTTGCAATTTACCATATGGTCATGAAAAGTCCGGAGAATCATGGGGATCAATAGCACTAATAACCAAGATGTGGAAAAGTCCAAGAGATTCACGAAAAACGCGATATCGCTAATAACCAAAAACATAAACAACGAAAAAGCGTGTAATGGAGTGTGAAGTTCTGAAAAGCGTGTACATGCCGTGTGACAAAATTTACGCGTGTAAACCGTTGAAAAAGCGTGTGTAACACGCGAAAATCATGTGAGTTGGCAACTAGGCTTACAGCCATTTTCAGAATGGCTGCCAAAGCAGGCGGGGAAATTCAACATTGTCCGATTTCAATGAAATTGATTTCCAAGTAGATTTTGATGTTGCAACTTCATGCTGTGTTGAAAATTGTTCATTGACCGCCATAAAAGGTGGGAAAAATCAACATTGTCTGATTTCAATGCAATTTGGATTCCAAATAGATGTTGATGTTGGGACTTCAAAACCGGATTTGAAAATTGTTAGTCTGATTTCAATGAAATTTGGTTTCCAAATAGATATTGATGTCGTAACTTAAAAATATGGTGTTGAAAATTGTTGTTGACTTCCATTTACAAAATGATGTCTCAACTTCAAAATCTGTGTCAAAAGTGGTCCTTAGCAAGAACGTTTTTGTCAAAAAATCCCAACAAAGAAATATAGTAAAACATGATCAGACTTACAGTTCAAGATATTGGTGGTGTTTGAACTACCAAAGTTTGAGGGACTGAAGTTCATTTGTATAACGTACAATGTTATCTTGATTGTGGCAACTGAAAGCCAGGTGAGCGATACAGGCTCCTGGGAGCCTCTGGTTTTACATGCAAAGGAGAGGGGAATTTCAGAATTTGAGCAGCTTACTGTAAAAGTAGTAATTTTCGCAGTGTACTAATTTTTAGCTATTTTTGCGGTTGACAAACGACTGTGAAAATAAGTACCCGCAAATATCCCGGAAACAATTAGAAGGTACAAATATTTTCCTAAAACTGTGAAAATTGATACAGCAAACATGGCACAGTCCAAGAAACCGCGAAAATTAAAACGTTTTATACAGTATTTGAATTATTTGTTTTAGCTTTCGACTAAAAATTTATTCCGGAACATGTATGAATTTTCTATACCTCTTGTTTCACTATAAATGTGACCAAGGGTTACTGTTATTTCTTCTGTTTTCAGAATAAACATATCTTGTATTGTCTTGTCTTGTTCTTTGTTTTCTATGTCTATGCTTTTCTCTGTCTGTCACATACTTTGAGGTACACTTGTAAATGAGTCGCAATGGATACAGGCATCCCAGATTACCTATCATGCAAACAACAGCAGTTGAACATGATGTCAGTTTATTATCAGAATGCTTTTCTTACGTCATATATATTAGCATGTTGTTTCCATTTGTTTGTAAATAATGCAGAGTATTGTTTTTCTTACATAGCAAACATAGCAGAATTTGTTTTCTTCACCTTGATGACATTGTTTTTGCATGGGATATAAGCCTAAGTCAGTGGTAGACGTGAATATTTGATCTGTAATCAGGATTGACAATTCCAATTTTGTGGAGATATTTATAGAAATGGTCAGACTTAGTGCTTTGGTATTAATGGATTTTTAATTGAGGAAGGCAGACAGGGTTCTTATTAATGTGTAAAGTGTAGTTGACAGCCAATATTGATAGATACTTATTAAAAGTGGACTGCCTGAGGAATTGGAGTCATTTGATTTCCTTACTTTTAATAATTGAATTGTAGACATCAGAAATAAAACAGAACTTAAGTGGTGTTGAATAATTGAATATCTGTCAAATTGGTCAAGCTCACGAAATCTGATTTATTATTATGGTACAAAGTTGTCTATTAAGTGATAAGTCATAGCAAGGATTTATATATTTGATGTATTTATTATTTTTTCTATAACTTTTTAACCAAATAATAGCAAGCACACAATGGAAAATGTGTTGCTACCAACAAGAAAAAGTCAAATAAAAACAGAGGGCTTAGAGACACGATTATCCCCTCACTTTCGAATTAAAGTTAGGAGATGTTGACTTAATCCATCCGTCTGTCCTTCACACACTTTCTTGCGACTTGCACTCCTCATACATTTTTGGATAAAGGGTTTTAATTTTGTTATGGAATTGTTGCATATATGCTGCAGAAGTACAATAAACTTTGGGATTTTCGATATTGGTCTTGGTGCAAACTAGAGACCCCAAGATGTCTATTTTGACTCGTGTGGCTTTGATGCGAACTCCTCCTATATTTTTGGATTTAGGAATTTAATTTTGTTGTAGAATTGTTGCATATGGTCTGTAGATGTGCAATAAGCTCTTTTATTTTTGATAATTACTAGGAACAAGAGGCCCATAATGTCGATTTGACAAAAGCCCAAAAATGTGAATTGTAAAACATGTCATATGGCATGCAACCCCAACTTCCCTGCATTTTTTTATTTAATTAAGTTGTAGAATTATTGCATATACTTTTAGTGCATTTCATTTATGTCCATATGACCTTAATACACAAGAGACTTGTATTTACTATATAGATAATGTCTATAAATTAGTTTTCCTCCTTTTTATCAATGATATATCAGATGAAAACATCCATAGAGACTTTAGCTGATTTGTAAACAACTATAAGTTTTCTGTCAGAAAACATTTATATACAGAATCTGTAATCCTCACTTGACCAATCGTCTGAACTATACTGCTGTATAATGGTTTTATCTTTTATTAGCTCACCTGGCCTAAAAGGCCATGTGAGCTATTGCCATCACTTGGCGTCTGTCGTAAACTTTTTCAAAAATCTTCTCCTCTGAAACCACTAGGCCAATTTTAATCAAACTTGATCTGAATCATTACCATTCAAAATTGTGTTCCATTAGTCCGAGGACCAAACAACATGGCTGCTATTACTAAAAAAAGCACATAGGGGTAAATTGCTGTTTTTATACGACCGCAAAAAATTTGTGGTCGTATAATGGTATGGCGCTGTCGTCGTAGTCGTCGTCATCGTTGTCGTCGTATGGCGTCGTTGTCGTCTGTAGACACTTTTGTTTTTGGTCAATAACTTAAGTTTGAGTTGATGAATCCTTATGAAATTTTGACACAGTGTTCCTTGGCACAAAAGGAAGGCTGGGTATAGTTTTCATTATAATGGCCCCTCCTGTTTTTAAAAAAGGGGCCAAAAAGGGCAAAATTGGGTGTTTTCACATATTTGGCTGTAGAATATTTATTATTTATCAGATTTTGATGGAGTTTCTCTCAATGTGTTCCTGAGGCAATTTCCTTTCTGAAGTACGTCAACGGATTTGACGTGGCATGGACCGTTTATGAGATAAATGGGGCCCAAAAAGGGCAAATTTCAAAAATTTTAAATTTTTATTATTAGTCTGATTTTAATGCAGTTTTTTGCATTGGATTCTAAATGAAAAATTAATACAGTGCTGCATCATCAGATTTTTATACGACCGCAAAAATTTTTGCGGTCGTATAATGGTATGGTGCTGTCTTCAGCGTCGTCGTTGTCGTCGTCGGCGTCGTCGTCGTTGTCTGTAGACACTTTTGTTTTTGGTCAATAACTTTAGTTTAAGTTGACCAATCCTTATGAAATTTTAATACAATGTTCTTTGGCACAAAAGGAAGGCTTGGCTTAGTTTTGGTTATTGTGGCCCCACCTGTTTTGAAAAAAAGGGGCCAAAAAGGGTTAAATTTGATGTTTTAACATATTTGACTGTAGAATCTTTATTATTTATCGGATTTTGATGGGGTTTCTTTCAGTGTCTTCCTGAGGAAATTTCCAATCAGTAATATGCCAACGGATTTCTTGTGGCATGTACCGTTCACGAGATATATGGGGCCCAAAGGGGGCCAATTTCAAAAATTTATTATACCTTTGGGGGGGTATATAGGAATCACCCTGTCTGTCCGTCCGTCTGTCCGTCTGTCCACACACTTCTCATAAGCGCAACTCCTCTTAAACCACTTGAAGGATTTTGATGAAACTTTACGCAAAGGAAGGACACTATATGGAGATGTGCATGAAGTAATATAATTATTGTCCGAAACCAGGAAGGGGAGATAAT
>MJUU01042401.1:15569-26650 GCA_002080025.1 Modiolus philippinarum
CAAAATGATGTTTTGACTTCAAAACTGGTGTCGAAAGTGGTCCTTAGCAAGAATGTGTGCTTCATAGTTTTCTTCACAATGTAAGAAATATGTTTAAACTAGATTATAAAGGGGAACCCCGCCAAAATTTTTTTATGGAAACGGGGACTTGGAATGTTTTGATTTCAGCAATATGCATTATCTGAATTATAAGGGGAACCCCTGCCCAAATTTCTTCTTGAATGATGGTCTGAAATGGGTTTTAATGGATAGTGGGGCTTTAAATTACTGTGGAAACTGCTAAATCTACTTGCCCAATTTGAACCATACTTGGTGACAACTGTCTATAGTCTGTACCTATCTAAGAATGTGTCTGGTAATTCTGCATGTATTTAAAAATGGCTGCCAGCAGGAGACATAGTTTAACATTGGACCTTATGGGAAAAACACATTCAAAGACATTCTTCTCTGAAACTACTTGGTCAGTTGGAATCAAACTTGGTCACAATAGGCCTTTAATGGTCTTCTTAAAAAATTATGTCTGACAAGTCTGCACCTCATCCAAGATGGCCGCCAGCGGGGACCATTGTTTAACATTAATATTGGACCCTATGGGGAAAACACATTCAAAGATTTTTCTCCTTTGAAACTTCTAGAATATGAGTAATTTAGGCTGCAGTTTATGCCAGTCATGGACCATGTTAGCTATACAGGCTCTTGAGAGCCTCTAGTTTCAAAAATGTGCAGATTCTTTACAGAAAAAGACATGTATAAAACAGGACTTCATATTTGATTGAGATCTACTGGCTGAATACCCACTCTCGCCATGTAGCCAATCTTGCCATTCACAACTTTTCTGCTTACTAAAAATGGCCATTTAAAATTTTATCTATTGTTTAAGATAAACAAATATTCAACTTAACAAACTAAAACTTTTACAGAAAAATCTGAAAATATTTGTATAAAAGGCAAGTGGCAAGAATGGGTTCTCAGCCAGTAGTGTAAATATGTATGGTTGTGGTGGTAATGATTTATATTTTTTGGAGGATTATGAAGAAATTTCAGTTTCTATTTTAGGTTGTGCAATAAGATCTATTTTTTGTGCTTATTTGTAGATTTCTTTATGTCCTACTAAGCTCTACTGTTGTCTTGTAAGGAATTCTTCAACGATAGGATGGATTATCAATATTCATAACCACTGTAATGTAATAATAGTTAATAACCAAATATGTCACTCCAGGGGTGGACAACTTTTGATTTGTATTTAAAATTCAAATGGGAAAATGATAGGGTTAAATATTGAAAGACATGTCATAAAATTCACACATGATCTTCTTTTAAAAAGTTAATGCTGACTTCAGAGTTTTTTTCAATATTAAATTGAGTAATATCATACATCATGACATATATTTGCTTAATTTCATGACTTTTCACATATAACCTTGTAAAGTGATTTCTCATCTTGACATTCACAGCGTGTCTTTATATTAAAAATATCATTTTCTATTCTGGGAACATCCCTTATTGGAAAATTGATAGCTAAATTTTAGTCTGATGTAAATATAGTCAATATTTTTTTCTTCAAAATCATTTAACCAAACTCCAATTATAATATATTATGGTCCAAGGGAGAATTTAATGGATAGCTGTTTTTGTACTTGCCATAGGGAATACATACAAGATTGTCTTTAACCTAAAAGTCAACACCGAGATATCTAACCCTGTAATCAGTATGGACCATCAAAGGTGTAATTCACAATATTAAAAGATGGACAAAAGTCCACAGGGGACAAAGGTATCAATTATTCTGTTATAAGAGTTATGTCACTTTAATTAAAATCCCTCTGATGCACAGCATGGAGGGATACTTTGTAGTGATAAGGATTCTTACCTAAGATAACTGCTAATTAACTGAATTACATGATATACATAGAACAGCTGTGTATGAATTATGTACATGTATACTTATGGCGGATTTCCTGGCTCAATAACGTATTATATTTGCAATTCTTCAATGAACATACCAATATTCCTCAAGTAACACCTGTAACAACTCCTTCAAAACTCCTATCTTTTCTTTGTCAATCAACCAATCAAGATTCTATAGAATTCTTTTGTATACCAATTTGTCATCACTGGAGTATCAAGGTAAACCCCTTCAGGCAGTACAAATTGGTATACAATAGAATTTCTATAGAATCTTGATTGGTTGATTGGCAAATAAAAGACAGGAGTTTAGAAGGACTTGTTATATGTGTTACTTTAGGAATATTTGTATGTTTATTGAAGAATTGCAAATATAATACGTTAAAGAGCCAGGAAACCCGCCATAATTATTCGTTTGGGATTTGTATTACTAATGTACATAGGCTACTTTTTTCTTCTCTATATCTGCAAATTTTCACTTAAAAAACAACTATGTTATATTTTTTCAATGGACATTTAGCTGTTGCTACATACAACTGGCATTCCGTTTTGACTGTTGTCCTGTGTACAGAAGCTCAACTCAAAATTTTCTCTTTATTGGAATTTTGTTGTTGTTGTTAAAAAACAGTTACTTGTTGTATTTAAGGGTGGTAAAAACCTATTTCTTATTGGCCTTCCTTCGACATTTTTTAATGCATACAAGGTATTGGGCTACAATGCAAATAAAAAAAAATTCAGTCTGTTGATTCTTTTTTTTTTTTTTAAATCCCAGCCACCTTCTTGCCTTTAAAGGTGATTTATTTGACTAGAAATATGCTGTTTATAATTGGTTTCCTACACAATTTAATGATTTATTCATTAGATTGTTTTAATTAAAACCTATTGATTTACATTGGCTTATATTCCCAGTGACCTATTTCTACTATGATAAAGGTTGCTGACCACCACAATTTTATTTCTCTATAGATAAAGCACAATTTAGAAATTCCATTATATTGCATAATATTTGACTCTGACAAAAATAGGGGAAGATTTTATAAGACATAGCTTTGATATGGAAGATATCTAATTCAGTATTTCAAGTCATGTGCAAGATGCTTTGATCTAATGATAATTAATGCCTTTTTTCTTTTTTTCTTTTTTATTTGCAAATTTTTTTTAGCTTACCTGACCCAAAGGATCAGTGTGAGCTATTTCCATCATGTGGCATCCATCATCCCTCCGTTTAACTAACTCCTCTGGAACCACTGAAGCATATTCAACCAAACTTTACAGGAATGGTGTATGGAAGGTCCTTTACAAAGATTGATCTTTTTGTTTAGATTTGACTAAAAACATGTGGAATTCAATTTAACATGGACCAAAAGGGAGAAACATCATTTTCATCATATGCTGTGTTACAATTGATGCAAATTTAACTTAAATGCACTGAAATGACATAGTGTTGGGCCTTTACAAAGAGTGTGCATGTCATTCTAAGTAGACAAAACATGGCCTCAAGTGCAGAATAAAGTTTAACATGGGCCCTATGGGGTGATCATTCATCTCCTAAGAACCCCTCCCTTACCCCCTCCCCCCACCTCCCAAAGCAAATTCAACCAAACTTCAAAGGAAAGTTGTAGAGAAGGTCCTTCACAATAACTGCATGCTAATTTTGTTCACATCTGACAAAGAACATGGCAACAAGCACAAAACATAGCTAAACATTAGATTCTACCATTATATGAAAATTCCTCTATCAAGTCAGAATATTTTCTGTCAACAATTTTTCCGTTGGTTTCCACCTACTTTTTATGCCCCAGATCAAAGATTGGGGCATATTGTTTTTGTCCTGTCTGTTTGTCTATTTGTCTGTTTGTCTGTTTGTTTGTGCATCCAAAACTTTAACCTTGGCTATAACTTTTGAACTATGTAAGGTAGACTTTTCATACTTGGCAAGTGTATAGGTCTAGTCAAGAGGAACATATATCTGCAAAAAAAATTAGGTCAGGTTAAAGGTCAATGTCACAGTTAAAAAGGGGTGAGATTGGCTGTTTTCACATATTTGACTGTAGAATCCTTATTATTTATCCTATTGAGACAGGGTTTGGTTTTTGTTATTGCTAATAAAATTGCATAACTGGTGCATGTCGACAGATTTGAGGTAGCATTTACCATTTGTGAGAAACAAAAGGCTCAAAGGGGGACACACTGAAAAAATGAATTTTAAATTTTTTTGTCAGATCTTGATGCAGTATTTTTCTGGAGGTTTCTTATAGCATGTTTAAACCGATAAATTTAATAATCAAAACCGTTTCATTAAACAATAGGCCCAAAGGAGCTTCATCTGTTTCAGAATAAAGGGGTTGAATTGGATGTTTTTATGGTAATAAACAACTTTTGAACATTGTAAGATAGACTTTTAATACTTGGCAAGTGTATAGGTCTTGTCAAGAGGAACATAAATGTAAAATATGCAAAAAAATAGGTCAAAGGTCAAGGTCACAGAGGTCAAAAAGGGGTAAAATTGGGTATTTTCATTTATTTTACTGTAGAATCTGGGGGCATATTTAGTGTTTCACAAACACATCTTGTTCTTTTTGTCTCATGGACTTTGGCTCAATTCTATTTGGTAATTTTATTATTACCCCAATTTTCCACATCAGCCCTAAAACTATTGAAGCAAATTTAACTTAACTGTACTGGAATGATGTAGGGCAAAGATTGCTTATTTCATTTAGATTTTACAAAAATATGGTTGCCATCGTAGAACATAGTCAATTAAAAAAAAACTGCTATTAAGCACTTTGTCAGATGAGCGATATTGACTCGGTCCCTGAACCTCTAGTTGAACAACTTTTTAAGTAGTTAGTTCCAAAGTCAATGCATGGTATGCACTCTGAGATAAAGCAATGTAATTACTACTACATACATCCTTGACTACTGATTACATATTATGAACTACAACATTTGTTAAGGGTAATTTTTATAATTGACTGAAATCACACCATGTATTGTATCATAACAGCCATTTAATAAAATGATGTGTATAATATTTACAATATGGTCAGAAAATTGGTGAAAATCTCCCCAGGGACAGATCAATGATATCACTTTAATGAAGAATCCTGTTATACTCAGCATGGGGGGAGACATCATCTGCCTATAGATAATCATAATGACACAGGCGTTTTCATTCATTATGACTTTACAAGACAAAAACAAAACATGTATATTCCAGTTAAAAAGTTAAACCCTTCCCATCTGTCATTTTGCCCTGTCTTTCAACAATCTTTAAAACTGAAGCTTGACTAAACGAGGCTATTTTAAAAATTCCTATATTAATAAACAAACTTTATGTTTTATTTTTTTATCATTTATGGTGAAAAATGCTGTAAATTTTGCAGAATTTGACCATAAATGAGCAAAAAAAATACTAAATAAATTTTTAAGTTCAAGTCGAAGTAATTGAACACCATCTGGTGTTGATTTGTTTTGAAAATTTTTGATGACGTCCCTTTCTATTGTATGACGTTCATGGGAACGTAAAACACTTATGACGTTTCATATGCTTTTCCCAAATTTTGGTGTCACCACAGGAAGGATTTCGTCGAAGAAACTTTTTGTAATTTTAAGGTTCACAAAAATTGCCTAAACAACAAAATCGGCAAAAAAGGGAAAAATGAATAGATAATGAATGGATATGGAGGATATGCGCATGAGACACAGTCTCTACAAACACAATATGATTCATGTTCCATTGCCTATCACATGGTACTGATAGGCAATGGAACAATGCTTTCACACAACAAAAAATTAACAAAGATCATAGGTTGGAGAGATAGTTGCTATGTTTTTGTAGGGTAATGATACTTCTTGGAAAAATTTATTGTCAGACTGCACAGACCAAGAACTACACGACTTAAGAACGCAGTGCCTTCTTTTTTAGACCTAAAATACGATGCACACAGTATAGTCAGCGCTTAACAAAACACCTTTACAAATCAAATTCGTTAACATCAAACATGGGCATTATATCTTTCCGCGGAAGGTTAAATGAGAATTGTGTTCTCTAGATACCATATGAATGCAGTCAAAATTTTATCAGCTCAATATTCAGTCATTTGCATAGCATTGACGGATGATGGATTAATGAATAGGATTTTACATATTTCTAAATAGAAAATAAAATTTCAGTTGATTTTCCAGTAGCTACTGGTTGCCTGTCATTTCAATATCACTCCATGTTTAATCATACCTATAGTTGATATTCCTCAACTATTTGATGGTTTGGTTTTGAAAGTCGCAAAGCGCAGACTTCAAAAAGACTGGTGTTTGAAGTTGAAAACTTTGAAGAATTAAAAATATTTTAAGATGGTTTCGTAGTTACTATTTTCAGGGATATAACTTTAAATTTAAGCCACGAAAATTCGTAAATCACACTTATTGTGTGTGATATAAATATACTGTTTTCAGTCTATACATGTACTTTCGTAAGTTTTTAAAATATTAGCGATTAACCTTGGAAAGTCAATTTATTCAATGACTCTTCAACACCACGTTTGGGAGAAACTCATGCTACATCAAATTAAAAAATAAAAATGCATTTTTTCCCCAACATTTTCATTTATCTGGAAATCGTAAAATTCAGAAATTCGGGGCATAATGACTTAAGTCGTCGTATTCTTTGGGAAACCTTTAGCATCATTTCAAATGTAAATTTTGCTGATTATCGGATTTTTTCTAGATTAAATGCAGGTGTACTGTGTTAAAGGCAAAAATTCTTCAATAGCAAAGTATGCTTTTTGCCGAAATTGCAATGAACTTATTCTGTTGGCTAAAACGGTCCTGCAATTATTGCAAAAATGCAACTATTTGTAATATTGTTGAAAAAAAGCAATGATAGCATTCAGACACAATCGAATATTCGTAATAGGTCATGCGCCGCAACGGCGGATCCAGGCTTCGAAAAGGGAAAGTTCAAATGGAGTTCCGGTCGATTTTTTTACCTATTATCTGCACGAAATTTAAAGTATTTCAAGAAAAAGGGGGTTCCAACCTCTGGAACTCTCCCTGATGATCCGGCAATGTGCGCTTAATTGTTTAAATGCGAGAGCTACTCCATGTATATGTTTCATTCATTTGCTGTGTTCCGTATTTAATAAACCGCAATTATTATAAATATCTAACCGACTAAATTTTAATCGACGAAAACATTTTACCGGGCGAATAATTAATTTAAACACTATGACATAACTATTTTATATTTAGTGAATAAAAGTACTGTTCGGCGAGAAACAACTAACTTAAAATTGTCAATTTGAAGGTAATGAAAGTATGAAAAAATAGCATCGCTTTTGTTCTTTGCATGCGTTAATGCAACCGAATGAGCATTTTCACCAAAAAAAAGAAAAAACTAGAACTGGTGTTAATAATGGACAAACGCATTGCAGTACCAAGTCTATACACTTATTTTCACAATTTATAGTACAAGTTATACATGAATGACTCCTGCTACGATAGTGTTTGCACAACCTTTATTCGAATGGACGTCGGCAAACGTGATCTTTGACGTTATGAAAAACTAGCATTTTTCTGCAAAAGTTCGTATCTTTGAATGCATTTATAGATAAATCAAGTTTGGGACTACCAAGATTTTTATATTTTTAAATGCTCAGAACTTCTGCAGTATTGTGTTAGTTTTTTGAAAAACTGTAGGACGTATAACTATTTTTAAAACAACATTTTTCTGATTTTTTAGCTGTCAAATACCCACTTACCCTATAACTTCAATGTAAACTTAGGTCAAACTGCTAGGAAACGAAAACAAGCATGGGTACCCCATTTTTTTCTTTTTATATTTCAATGTATCTCAAGCTTAGCAATCACCATCAGAAAAATCAGAAAATTGTAGGACATCGTCAATTACTTCGACTTGACCTTAAAGTGGGGCTGAAAAAAAATGTCCTATATTTCTTTTATTGTTCTTCACAAAATGATAAATAAAACTCTATCATGAATTGAAATGAACTGAAATTTCTGTTTCAGCATGGTAAATACATTGTTTAATGGAATAATATTCAGTCTTCATCAGTTCAATGTATGACGCATATGAACATGAGGCATACAACGCGCATGTAACCTTTGACAATGACAAGTTATTTTCTATATCACGGCCTGTTCAGTGATAATGACATTACCGGGCAGTGTAGATCAAAGGGAATTCATACAAATTACCGTTAATTTGTGTACCTTTTTGCCCAGAGGATGTCCTTTGCAGTGTTTTTAGAGACTCTAGACGGAATGTACTGTTGACATATACAACAGTATATATAATATAGATCCTAAAGTACTGTCCCTTGGTGTATTTATGTAGATATACAGAGGCTTACTCATTCTTGAGTGGTGTCCCTTAGTGAAACCCTGAGTGGTTTTGGATTGGTGTCGTGTCAGTATATGGTCCATATTTTACTTCTATTTCTTTGTTTGATGGAAGTATACATATTGATTGTATTTTGAATTAAATATTGATTGCATTTGCACATTTGTGCCAATAGAAATATCATATACTTTGTAATGTATTTCTTGAATATTTCTTAAAGTGTTGATGATAAATGAAGACCACAATACATGGAATTCTATGGAGTATTTTAGTATTGTTAAATCTCTAACAATAATTTGCTGTGTAATCAAAATTTGTTATGCAATTTCCAAATATAGGGTGACAACCAAATAATAGTGGTCTTTGCATTTTAATGTATGGAGGACATAAAGGTATAATGAAATTGTAATTTGTAAAGAAAAGTGATGTAAGGCTGGCCATTACAGACATTTTGATAAGTAGGTGTTAGTAAATAAAATTAACACTTGAAGTGTCCTTCACCTTGTCATGAAAGAAGAACTAATGTACTCTCTCATACCCTTCCACCTGTTAATGCATATACAATATGTACCATCTGTCATTTCACAGAATTTGATAAATATTTTGTACAAACAATTGAAGATGCAAGACTGAAAACAGTATGTCGAGCCACAAAGTCATTGTTTTAGTCCACATCTAAGCAGTTTTAATCCTCATCCATCTCAAAGTTAAGAGTCCACCTCAAAATGAAGTTCTTCAGTATACATTTTGTTGCATTAAATCAAAGTTTTTAAGTCCACATCCAAGTTCATGGCAGAATTGCAAGTCAATAGCCAAGTCAGGACCTGAGGAGATTAGATCCACAGATTCCGACTTAGAAAAACAGACTGGAATGAAGTCTGACAGTATATAATTCATTGCTTTTTTCAAACTTTAAGTCTTTAAATTAAACCTGTCTAAAATAAACCCAAATTTAGCCAAGGTTTTCACTGTATTCATGTTTGAAATTGAAAGTTCATAAATTTTGCACTTGATAGAATTGCTGCCTTTGTAGATTTTAAACGTTGACTGGGCTGGGGCAAAAGCAGATGTGAGCTATTGTCATCATTTTGCATCCCTTGTCATTGTCTGACGGGTCTTTCCTCAGACAACACTTGATCAGTCTAAACCAAACTTTGTGGAAATGTTCACCATGTTTAGGACATATGATTCTGTTCATTGCTTGCTAATATGAAAATCTGCATTGCCACCAGGGATGAAATCATTTTTTATTGGTTTATTATATTTTGTTCTTCTCCGATATTGTTCAAATCAAACAAAAACAAGGCTGCCAATGTAGTATGTACATGAACATAGTATAACATAGGAAAACATTTATTTTGATCACCTCCTCTCAAATTACTACAGCAAATGAAACCAAACTTTACCGGAATGATGTATGGAAGTTTTGCAGCAAAGCTTTATTATTTCATTCATAAAAATACAGCAAGAATCTTTGCAATCTTGACAGAACAAACCTGTCAAAACTTAACTTTAAAGTTTGCATAAATGCTGTATTTAAGGGTCTTGGGAAAGAAATGTTATTTTGATTAGATCATCTCCTCTGAAACTACAGAAGCAAATATAGCCAAACTTTACAGGAATGATGCATTGAAGGTTCTTTACAAAGATTTTTTATTTTGTTTTGATCTGAATTATATAGTAGCCTGCATGGGACCCATTTGGAAATACACTAATTATATTTCTGTGATTTGAAACTAATTGCTCAGTTTGAACCCATCTTTGGTGAAATGGTCATTTTGTGAATCCCTTTCAAACCTGTATCTGATGATCCTGTATGCCAACCAAGATGGTCAGCAGAACATAGTTAAACATATGACCCTATGGAAAATCCATGAAGAATTCTCTCCTGTAACTTCATGGAAACATAGTCTAACATAGGATTATAAATCTATGGGAAATATTTTTGTTAGCAATTGCTTGCTCACTTAGAGCAAACTTAAGTGTACAGGTTTCTTTTAAAAATTGTATCCAATGAGCCAACCTTGATTCTGATTTTGATTATAATGTTATCTTATCCTTTCAACTAAGCTTTTTTTCTATCAATTTATTTGCCATTGTATTCATGCCTCCTCTCTAGTAGATATTCATATGAACAAAATATTCTACCACTTTAAGACTTAACCATGTAAAAAAGTTATAAATTGAGAACTTCTTATTTTACCCACTAACCAATCTTCAACCTCAATAATACACAACTTTAACAATGACAAAATTGCCAAGTCAGCAAGGTCATTAAAAAGAAAACCACTTTAAAAATGTTCCAGTTTAAATTAAAATGTTGTCAATATATTTTGATAGGGTTGTTGAACTATACGAATATATGGTGACACTGATATGGTTTACTTTTAAATTATAAAAGTGACTTTTAAGGAGCCTGAAGCATTAACCTTTGGTTATAGTCATTGGTATACCACACACTTTGAAACAGAAAAAATAGATAGTATACATGATGTATGAATGTCAAGTTTTAAATGTAATTTTTAGTTCGCCTCAACGAAGTTAAGGGGGACTATTGGAGTACCCCCGGCGTCCTCTTCCGCATCCACGTCTGTGTCTCCGTCCTCATTTGGGTATATATCTTAGTAACTATGCAGTGTAGAGTCATCAAACTTTGCATGCAGGTGTATCTTTGGTTAACTCACAGCCTCCAAGAAAATTAGGTCTCTTTGACTTATATTTTCCGCTTGAGTAGCTTGCATTCAAATTTACATTTTAGTTCATATCTCAGTTACTATGCATAGTACAATAATCTAACTGTGCATGTGCATGCATC
>MJUU01042401.1:26998-40228 GCA_002080025.1 Modiolus philippinarum
AGGTCACTTTGACCTATATTTTCCGCTTGAGTGACTTACATTCAAGTTTACGTCCGAGTTCAGATCTCAGGCACTGTACATGGTAGGATCATCTAATCTTGCATGTGCATGCATCTCTGATGGTAGGTCAGCATCCAGGCAAAATTAGGTCACTTTGACCTATATTTTCCGCTTGAGTGACTTACATTCAAGTTTACGTCCGAGTTCAGATCTCAGTCACTGTACATGGTAGGATCATCTAACCTTGCATGTGCATGCATCTCTGATGGTAGGTCAGCACCCAGGCAAAATTGGGTTGCTGCGACAAAGTGCCACAACGAGGCGAACTTTGTAATGGTTGATTACCTATGTTTATTTGTGAACAAGATGTAGGTCTTAACCGAAGGACTTGGTTCTAATTATGAAATTCTTTGAAATGATCATGGAACATCCTAATCTTAATATATGGCAGTTGACACTATTGTATTTTTATGCATAAGATTGATTGTAAAGATAGTTTTTTGTTTGCATAGATATTTTTATACCTCCTGCTTTAGCGGGTGGTATATAGTGATCATGATGTCCGTTCGCATGTCCTTCTGTCCGTTTGTTATTCTTTCCACCATAGGAGTACACACTTTGTGGCGACAACTCCTCCTAGACCACTTAATGGAATTCATTGAAACTTTCACAGAATGTTAAGTACACATTGCCATTGTGCACCATCTATTTAAAATATCGATTTGATCTTTTTTGGGGGAGGGGGGTATATTTTAGTTTAAAAAAGCTCACATTCTAGTTTTAACTGTTATGGTGTTTGTACAGTGTAGTAACAAGAAGTATCGAGTCTGACCATATTATCTACTTTCAAAAGATGTTTTGATGAAAAGTCTCTGGGTATATTACTTTACCCCTCCCTGTATCTCTATAATATGTGGTATGTCCATCAGTCCATCGTTTTATCCTCATATAAGGTACATGGTTTGTTGCCTCATGGAAAATATATGCAAACATGTATTCATTCCTAAATGCTGGATTGTATTGGGCAATTATGACAGTGACCTTATATCATGTATATCCAAAAATCGGTAATTAGACCAACCAAAAGTGATGATTTTTGTAATACATACCGGTAATTGTAACCATGACTAAGGTACATAAAATACCTGTTTTCACAAGGGAAATTACACTTAAATTGTGGCCCCTCGCTTCCTCATACTTTACTGTTTTCCAAATATTTCTGTTCATGTTTTACTGCAGATATCACATTTTGAGATCAGGGTAACTTTCACTCTTATATGAAATTCCGTGCCTTAATTTGTGGTTTTGCTGCACTCAACTTGAGAAAAGATGAAAGGGGGTTGAGAATCTCCCTCATATCTATTTTCATATATTGACACCTCTGTACTGGAAAATCATTATATATATATAATAAATATGATGATATTAGTGTTATCTTTGATAATTTCTCAGATTGCAATCAAATGATGAGTAATATGAAGTTTTCACTCACAGTAAGTTACAATTTTCTGATTTCAGACCTAAACACTCATTGGCTTTCAGATGAGTGTGAGCAATAATGAGTTATTTAGGTTTTTCCCCGGTCTCGAAATGTATATTTTCGAAAACTATTATTTTGAATTAGTTATGGTTACTATGCACCTTGAGTTTAGATTCAAATTTAGTATGTACTATTTGTTGATGTCAGTATGCCAAGACCCTCTCATAGGAATTCTAATGTGGCAACAATATTGTGATATCATATCCTGAAGTGACAATATAATATTTTTTTACAGGGAAAATTAATCACTATTCATATAGTAATTGAGTCTTGCACAAGAAAAGTACATTATATTGCCAGGGAAAAGGGACAAAACAATACCATTGAAAGATCTGACGAATTGCATGTACTCCAAAAGTACAGTGTTTAGTTAAAATTATTGGCCCCATTAGATGTTTAACCCGAGTCTGCCAGAGGCAGAGGTTAAGGTTTATGGTTTTGGCACAGATTTATAAACATTAGAGTCTGGTTCATTTACCTTTCTCTGGACAGTGAATTGTTGTTACCCCTAATACATATTGTGTTGTAAAATATATATATATATATATAGTAATTGTCAGTTTAATTCAGTGTTTATTTTCCTAGCAGTTCTGTAACAAGGTAACAAAAGGTAAAATAACAATGATGGTTTTATTGTATATTATACACCCCCATTTTTGGCACAGTAAAAACATGGATTGTCATGTTTCCTCTGAATGGAAGTGTAGGTATATGACCACTGTCTTTACTTTCCACTTCTTATTTTTATTTTCTTTTCATTAAAAACTGAAAAGGTTGTTGATCTTGATGCTATTTCAATATGATATTATTTTATGTCAAGACCTGTACATAGGAAATCTAGAGTGGTAACATAGTACGTGATGAACAGTGTGGTGGGTAGGAAATAGATAGAAGAAGAATAAGGTTGCAATAGATAAGATACATAAGGTATGCTACGTGACAACTCTAGATTTTCTACGAGGAGGAATGACCTGATTACTCATAGCTGTATTTTTATATAGTCTAGTTGGCTAATTGGTCTAGAATGTTGGACATAGTGCAGGAGGTGTTGCCATAGTGCTGATTACTCATAGCTGTATTTTTATATAGACTAGTTGGCTAAGTGGTCTAGAGTGCTGGACATAGTGCAGGAGGTGTTGCCATAGTGTTCTTCCTACCCACCACTATTTATCGTTTACTATGTTATAACTCTAGATTTCCTACAAGGATGAATGACCTGGTTACTGGAATGCTATATTTTTATATAGCCAAGGTGGCAGAGTGGTCAGATCTGAGATTACCGCCAGTGAGTGGGGAACATAGTTTTACATTGGACTCTATGGGAAAGCATTCAAAGATCACCAAAGCCACAAGGCCTATTGGAACCAACTTATTCACAATAGTCCTTTTCTGGTCCCTATTAAAAAATGTGTCTAGCAAGACATCCAAGGTGGCACCAGTGGGGAACTAGTAGTTTGACATTTAATCTTATTAGAAAACACATTCAAAGACCTTCTATGAAACTACTTTGCCAATTGGAATTAGATTAGGTCACAATAGTCCTTTGGTGGTGTTCTTTAAAAAATGTGTCTGACAAGCCTGCACCTCGTGGGAAATGTCTGCCAACAGAGTACTTAGTTCAGCATTGAACCCTGTTGGAAAATATATTCAAAGATCTTCTCCCCTGAAACTAATGGAATGTGCCGTCCTTATTTTGTCCGGCCTCATGTACCTCCACTGCACTATCAGGTTTTGTTCAATGATGTTGTGATTCTGGTAAAAGTTGCCCACAATTAAGGAACAAGTTTTGAGCATAAGTGAAATACCAGTTTTCCTGCGAACTACCTGATAGTGCAGCAATGACACTAATTGGGAGAAGCAGGAAGGTGAATTCCATTGGAATTATACTTGGTCACAACTATGCTTCATTGGATCTCTTTGAAAATCGTGCCGGGCAAGCCCATGCCATATCCAAGATGGCCGTCAGTGGGGAACATAATAACATTGAACCGAATGGGAAAGAATTCAAATAATAGAATCAAACTTGGTTAGAATAGTCCTTTCATGGTCCTTTTTATACGACCGCAAAAATTTTGCGGTCGTATTATGTTATTTAAAAAATGTGTTCGGGATGTCTGTGCCTTATCTAATATTACTGCCAATAAGAACTTTATTTAACATTCAAAACACATTAAAAGATCTTATCTGAAACTACTATCATTCAGGACCAAACTTGGTCACAATAGTCCTTTATTGGCCCACTTTGAAAAGTATGTCCAATAATTCCACATCTAGAGTCCTTTGGTGGTCCCTTTAAAGTTTGTTATTTTTATGTTGGTACCTCATCCAAAATTTCTACCAGCCGGAAACATACTAGTAGTTAAACATAGAACCCTTTGGAAATGCATTAAAAAATCTCCAACACATTGGAGGTCAATTAACATACCTATTAGAAAATGAGACCCTTTAATGTTGAGGTTATTTTGGCTAACTGTCTGTCGGCCATGGACCAGGTGAGCTACTGGCTCTTGAGACTAGTAGTTAAATATAGAACCCTTTGGAAATGCATTAAAAAATCTCCAACACATTGGAGGTCAATTAACATACCTATTAGAAAATGAGACCCTTTAATGTTGAGGTTATTTTGGCTATCTGTCTGTCGGCCATGGACCAGGTGAGCTACTGGCTCTGGAGACTAGTAGTTAAATATAGAACCCTTTGGAAATGCATTAAAAAATCTCCAACACATTGGAGGTCAATTAACATACTAGAAAATGAGACCCTTTAACATTGAGGTTATTTTGGCTGTCTGTGTCAACAATGGACCAGTTGAGCTACTGGCTCTGGAGACTAGTAGTTAAAGATAGAACCCTTTGGAAAATGCATTAAAAAATCACCAACACATTGGAGGTCGATTAACATACTAGAAAATGAGACCCTTTAACATTGAGGTTATTTTGGCTGTCTGTGTCAGCAATGGACCAGGTGAGCTACTGGCTCTTGAGCCTCTAGTTGCTGTCCTTGAAGTTTGGTTTGGGTCAGAGGAAGATTTAGACTTCATTCATGAAGGTTGTTGATAGGCTGATGGGAAAAAAATTGATATATATCATGAATAACCACTTTGTTGACCTAGTAACTTATAATGTTTTTTATTTACATTAATGTTCTATTATTATTTATTATTCATGTCTATTTGAGCTGACCTTTTATACAAGAATCCTCAGTTTACTTAAAGACCATGAATTATTAATAGCATGACAAACTAATGTTAAAATTTGCATCAAAACCAAAACATAAAATGATACCCTTGGACCTAATACAAGGAAATGAGTTGATGGAAGTCTTTTACACCAATAATATAATCATTCGGTACTGGAATAATGTTTGAATTGATATCCATATATGTTGAAAACTGCCATTAGGAAACACAATTAATGTAGAGAAAATTTTCTCCTAAGTTACAAACATCCGTTCCTGAAGTTTGTAAATGGTATCAAATTATACATTACATTGAAACTTAACCAAGAGTTTTTCCTAGAATAAGAGAATATATTGTCATTTATATTATATTACAGATTAATTCACATATAAATATAGAATTAAAGGATATAGAGTCTTTATGAGAGCACTATGAATAACTGTTACTTGAAATACAGCTTAAGGTTTCAAAAATCTAGAACAAAAACAAATTTGGTAGCTAGACAGCAGCAAGGAAATGAAAACTGAAGTTCCAGAGCAGTGTAAACCAAAACATCGAGATAACATCTTTCTATTGTTGTTCTTTATCTTGAGTTTTCTATGGGGCTTTCAACTGCATTAACTTTCTAATGCAGTGGAAACTTTAGTTCTTGTAGCCAATAAAGTCTGATATATCGATTAGTATAATAATGGGTAGTCTTCAACTAATGTCTTTGGTAGAACAAGAACATACGAAATAATGAGCTTTTTATTCTGTCAGTGCAGAAAATTACAATTCACGGGATGTACCTGTCACACAACCTTTAGATAAACAGTGGATGGATATGGAGTAGATGCTACATAGCCAATTAGAACCAAACTAGGACACAATAGTCCTTCAATGGTCCGTTTCATATTGTCTGTGCCTCATCCAAGATGGTCACAAGAAAGGAACATACTAGGCTCTATGGGAAATGCATTTGAGGATCTTCTCCTCTGACAAATTGGGCCATATTACATTGAGGTCTATTAACATTCTAGAAAATGAGACCCTTTAACATTGGGGTTATTTAGACCGTCTATGTCAGCCATGGACCAGGTGAGCTACAGGCTCTTGAGAGCCTCTAGTTAAAAAACTCATCAAATTAGGAAAAGGCTTGTTGGCCCAATAAAATTGAGAAAACATGAAAGGAGATGGTGCTGAACTAAATAACAGAAAAGGAGATTGAAAAGAGATATTTAACAGAGGGGGTTGGGGTATAGGGCAGTGGTATTTAGAATGAATACATGCTTTTGCTTGAGTAACTATATGTCTTCCGAGCAAATTATTTTATGTATAAGCTTCAAAGTCAAACATAACTGAATAATACTGTCAAGTCACATTATTAGTTTTTCAATACATATGAAAAAAATCCCTTGCAACTATACAATGAGTTAAGCCAGCTGTTTCAAGAAAGTTAATCTGTTGTAAATGATTCACTCCGACAAGACAAAGATGGCTGAATTCCAAATTTTCTAAAAAAGAAAAAAATGAAGGAAGATCAATATTGAGAACATAAACATATGTAACATAACTTTGATGTTGTGTTAATTCTCACCATTAAATATTAGTAGTTTGTTGTTGCTTAAAGTACATAATATATACAGTTATTGATAGATTTAGCAGTGTAAAGTACATTGCATTACAGTAATGTTAAAATAGGATTACATAGGCCTGTTTTACATATTTATTTTGTTGGTTAAATATGTTATGATAGAGCTTTGTTTTTTTATACATACTCAGTGCTCCTAATGACATTAAAGTTCATACAACTGCAAACTTCTGTATATGTTTTCCTACATCAGCTAACCTTTTCATCCCATTCATATACAACATTTAAAGTTGATAGCAAATTCACCCTCAAAGAAAGTGGGATATATACTACTGTGTTTCTTTTATTTGAACATAAAGGGGATGATTCTAAGGTGTTTCTTTTTCTGGAAAAGGTGGGGGGACAATTTATTATATCATTTTTGCCCAAATTATAGAAGATATGAAGGGAAAAAAAATATTCCAACAGAAGTGATGCCATGGGTCCACCAATGAACTTATTTTTCAATACCACATACTGTGGATGTTCTTTTATTTGTGGACATCAATTTTCATGGTTTTCATGAATATCACTATTTTGTTGGAACTTAAATTCATGGTTTTGAATTTTATGCATTAAAACTGTAGGGAAAAATGCATTTAGCTGGGAACTTAATTTCGTGGTTTTAGCAAACCAAGAAATCCATGAAAATTGGAACCCCACAAACAATAGTACTTTCACAGTAATAGGAATTGTAAAAATCTTTCACAAGAGAATAATGCAATTTTTTCTAATTTATTGATTGTTGTTGAATTTCCAATGAACAATATATTAAGTATTTTCTGAATGAGAACAACGTAGTAGATGCCAAGGTTATATGCTTAAACTTTTGTTCAAAATATTTTGCATTCAGATGATATATTTGTTGCATCTTTTGAATATAACCATTCCTTTACAAAATGTAAAACTTATTCATAAATGCATGGAATGAATTTTGGAACCTTAAAACTTGTGTTATATAATTTGAATAACTGGCCAGTATGTTTAAAATGTATTGCCAAGTTGTGTTATCATGAAAATAAGTATTAATTTTGTATGTTTCAGGGCTTTCCAGCACTATGAAATGCTTGGCATGTTCTTGTTTAATGACGCTTTAGTTGTGACCCGTCGAACTGATCGTCATTTCCCCTTCAGCAGGGCAGTGGAACATACCTACAGATTTGAAGTCAGTTTATCTCTAAACAGAATTAAGATATCAGAAATTCCTGACTCAAAATGTAAGTCTTTTTAGCTGGCCTCGTTATAGCCAGGGTAAGCTTTTACCATCAATTGGCATCCGTCGTTTGTCAGTTGTTAACTCATCATTCAAAGATCTTTTCTTCTGAAACAATTGGACCAATTGGAACCAAACTTGGTTGTAATAATCTTAGGGTGGTACCCTTTAAAAAAGTGTTGGGCAGCTTGCATTTCATCTGAGATGACTGGCAGCAGGGAACATAGCTTACATAAGACTCTTTAGGAAAACCATTTAAAGATCTTCACCTCTAAAACTACTTTTTATACGACCGCAAAAATTTTGCGGTCGTATTATGTTATGGCGAGGTCGTCGGCGTCAGCGTCTGTGGCCAGCATAACTTTGTTTCTAGTGGACGGATCATCTTCAAATTTCAGTATGTGGTTTCTTGGCATAATGGCTATCCCAGGTTTTAATTTCGGGTTTATGGCCACACCCGTTTCAGAAAAAGGGGCCAAAAAGGGGTAAAATTGGTTATTTTTGTGTCTGTGGCCAGCATAACTTTGGTTCCAGTGAACAGATCATTTTCAAATTTTAGTATGATGTTTCTTGGCACATGCTTTAGCCCGGGCTGTAATTTTATGTTCCTGGCCCGCCCGTTTTAGAAAAAGGGGCCAAAAGGGGTTAAATTGGTTGTTTTCACATATTAGACTGTAGATTCTTTATTATTTATCGGATTTTGATGGGGTTTCTTTCAGTAAACTCCTTAGAAAATTTCCAATCTGAAGTATGCCAACAGATTTCACGTGGCATGTACCGTTCACGAGATAAATGGGGCCCAAAAGGGGCGAATTTCAAAAAATTTCATTTTTTTTATTTTTATAGTCTGATTTTGATGCAATTTTTTCTAAAGGAATCCTAAATGAAAAATTATCGTAGCGCCCTACTATTAGATTTTTGGTAATTTGTTTCCTTACCCAGCTATGAGGGGCCGAAGAGGGGCAAAACCGTAAATTTACAGATAACCAAAAAAATTTATTTTTCATCGGATTTCGATGGGATTTTTTTCTATGGATTCCTCTTGATGTAAGCTTTCAGTACTATGTCAACAGATTTGGCGTATCTGTTACCGTTTCGGAGCTATGAGGGGCTGAAAGGGGCCAAAATTGTAAAGTTACAGATAACCTAAAATTTTTATTTTTCATCGAATTTCAATGGGATTTTATTCTTGATTCTTCTTTATGTGAGCTTTCAGTTATATGTCAGCGGATTTGGCGTAGCTCTTACCGTTTCTGAGCTATGAGGGGCTGAAGGGGCCAAAATAGTAAATTTACAGATAACCTAAAAAATTTACTTTTCGTCTGATTTCGATGGGATTTTTTTCTTTGGATTCTACTTGATGTAAGCTTTCAGTAGTATTTCAATGGATTTGAGGTAGCTCTTGCCGTTCCCGAGCTATGAGGGGCCGAAGGGGGCCAAAATCGTAAATTTACAGATTACCTTAAATTTTTATTTTTCATTGCATTTCGATGGGATTTTTTTCTTTTGATTCCTCTTGATATAAGCTTTCAGCATCATGTCAATGGATTGGGCGTAGCTCTCACCGTTTCTGAGCTATAGAGGGTGAAAGAGGAATCATAAGGAGTCATAAGAGCTAATTTTTATTTTCCCTAGTTTGTGTCCAGCTAATTACTTGGTCAATCTCCTTATTGTGTCCATCTAATTATTGTGTCAAGCTCTTTCCTATGTCCATACTCACTTTAAATTGCACTTTTTCAAATTTCAGTGGACGACATGCTGCGGTCGTATCATGCTGCGCTCAGCATAGCCCTTTATTCCCATTTTAACTTAACTAAGGTTTAATAGTCCTCAAAACATTGTGTGGCTGGTGGCATTACATACAATGATAGTTTCCAACTAGGAACACACATTAGAACCTTTGTAAGAGCATTCAAGACTTTCTCCTTTTCAACCACTTTGCCAATTGGAATCAAACTAGGGTGGTCCCCTTTAGAAATTGTGTATGGTATGTTCTTACCCATCCAAAATAGCTGCCAACAAACTTAGTTTAACATTGGACCCTATGGTTAAAACCATAAAAAGATCTTTTCCTCTAAAACTGCTGGACCAGTTTTAACCAAACTCAGACACAATAGTCATTAGATGGTACCAATGAAAGGTTGAATAGCAGGTTCAAGTCTCGTCCATGATTGCATCCAGCAGGGAACATAGTATAGCATTTAATGCTATTAAAAGTACATTCGAAGATCTCCTCTGAAGCCACATGACCAATAGACCATATCTGACCTATTGTATCAGGATTTACCAGACTTCTTTGCAATAAGCCAGAGTATAGAAAACATCACATCATAGAGTCTAAAACATCATGAAGTTAGTCACATGGAGCGGACATGTTTATGATGTATATATACGTAGGGCAGACAAACAACAACTGATGAATCTGAATACCAGAACTCGGATAGGGTCTATTACTGGTTGCTTTCTGTTTTTGATAAAAATATTGCAGTTACCATGGTATTAAGTTTATTACTGCAGTTTGTACCATGGTATATCACAGATTCGGTCAGTCATCTTTAAAAAAATTCTTTAGGCATGTTTCTATGTTGTCAATTATATATTAACTAACAATATTGCATCAGAAAAACTGAAGAAAATTCACAAATTAAGGTAATAGGTACGTAAAAAGCAATGTTTCCGGATTTCGGTGAAATTTTACATGCAAGTGCATGAAACAAAGCTGAATATTAAAGTGAAGGAAAATCGATGTTACCTATTTTAATGTCTAAAACATGACTGATTGAAAAAATAACAAGCTATGTTGAATTCATATAGAATCTATGTAAAACGAACAGAAAAATAGAACAACAATCTTTTTTAAATTGAGCTATTTTTAAAATGTATCCTACAATTTTCCTACAAAAATGAAATGTTAAAAACAATGAAATTTCCGATTTAATGATGCAAATTTTATACAGGGTCACCAAGTTCGTTTCTCCGCTATAAAAGGTTGAATATAGGCTAGGCTCACAAAAAAAGCATTTTTCTCGATAAAATGCACCCTCAAAATGACAACGTCGTTGATAAAAGTTACAATTCTAGGCCTATTTGGAATGATAAACGAATTCGGTGACCATATGAAAAAATTATATCAATAAATCGGGAATCCCTTTGGCAACATCATATCAGTTTTACAGAAAAATTGTAGGATACAGTTTGAAATACCAACGATTTAAAGTGAAATCTAAAATTATTTTACGTTCATTCTAAAGCAAGCTTATAACCTTCACCGCTAGGGGCGTTGATTTACATACCTATCACCTTAATGTATGAATAGGCTTAAGCTAATGATAAAATAACTTTACCAAAAAATGGATAAAAGTATGACATTTGAAAAAAAAATATCAGAAATACCGATACCAGTCTTGTACTGAGTTATATACCATCAAATGAATTTACTGTTGTGTATCAGTATAACTGTAATACAGTGTACTTTAATTCTGTATTTCTTCAGCTTATGGATGACATGATATTTGGACTTTGTTTTTTTGTTCATTAACCCTCTATCTTTCCATTTAGTACGATCAGTTGGGATAATACAGCGATCCCCATGCTAATTTTTTGGGTACATGTGATGTACAGAAGTTGATTTCTGCAAGGAAACAAACATTGTCATCAAAAACTTCAGTCAGTATCTGTGTTTGTTTGTTCCACGGAACTCCATTCCATGTCACGACTGTTTTAGTGAAATATATATCAGCTGTCAAACTATTTCGACATGAAGACAAAAACATGCTTTTGTTGCCTTGAAGTTTTATAACAATTTATCATTTGTAGACATTTTTGTCAACATTGAAGGTGTTTAGAGGGTTTATCATTACTGTATAAGGTTATCACTATGATAATTAATCTAATCTGAAAGTCCCTGAGGTAAATGTTAATAGGTTCATTCAGGAGATACCAAGGTGAAGGTTTCTGGTATACAGGGTATATCCACTTTATCATTGTTAACTGAATTTTCAGTGATTTAAGATGTTTGTGCTGTACCTATAATGCAAATTGTTATATTATTTGTCTGTCTGCCTTAGTTTTAGATTTTTATACGACCGCAAAAATTTTGCGGTCGTATAATGGTATGGTGTTGGCGTCGTCGGTGTTGTCGGCGTCTGTGGACAGCATAACTTTGCTTCTAGTGGACGGATCATTATGAAATTTTAGTATGATGTATCTTGGCACACGCGTTAACAGAGGTTTTAATTTTGAACTGGTGGCCCCGCCCGTTTCAGAAAAAAGGGGCCAAAAAGGGGTGAAATTGGGTGTTTTCACATTTTTGACTGTAGAATCTTTATTATTTTTTGGATTTTGATGGGGTTTGTTTCAGTGTGCTCCTGAGGAAATTTCCAATCTGTTGTATGCCAACAGATTTCACATAGCATGTACCGCTCACGAGATAAATGGGGCCCAACAGGGACAAATCTAAAAAAAAAAAAAGCATTTTTTATTTTAAGTCTGATTTTGATGCAGTTTTTTTCAATGGATTCCTTGTGAAAAATTAATATGGCGCTCGACTATTAGTTTTATGATAACTTGTTTCCTTTCCCAGCTATGAGGGGCCGAAAAAGACCAAAATTGTGAATTTGCAGATTATGTAGAATTTTTATTTTTCATCGGATTTCGATGGGATTTTTTCTTTGGATTCCTCTTGATCTCAGCTTTCAGTAGTATGTCAACGGATTTGGCGTAGCTCTTACCGTTTTCAAGCTACAAGGGTCAACGGGGCCAAAATTGCGAGTTTGCAGATTATGTAGAATTTTTATTTTCATCGGATTTCGATTGGATTTTTTTCTTTGGATTCCTCTTGATCTAAGCTTTCAGCACTATGTCAACAGATTTGGCGTAGCTCTTACCGTTTCCGAGCTACAAGGGATCAAAGGGGCCAAAATTGTGAATTTGAAGATTATGTAGAATTATTATTTTTCATCGGATTTCGATGGGATTTTTTTCTTTGGATTCCTCCTGATCTAAGCTTTCAGTACTGTGACAACGAATTTTGTGTAGCTCTTACCGTTTCCGAGCTTCAAGGGGTCAAAGGGGCCAAAATTGCAATTTTTCTAAATATGTAAAATGCCATATTATCCAAGCATCCCATTAGGATGTGAAGGATAATAGACATTATATGAGGAAGCCTGAAGGCTTCGAGGGTTTAAGTCGAATTTTCTATTCCATCAGCTCGATGTTACCTTTTTTACAGGTGAAAATAAACTCACCCAACACGTGACCTATCCATATAAATAGGTGTGTAGTACAGGTGTGCTTTCTCGTTTTAAAGCCAAGGAGGCTATTATCTCATTATTGGATGTGTAACAGGGAGGGAAGCCGAAGGGAGGGTCTTAAACCCTCGAAGCCTTCAGGCTTCCTCATATAATGTCTATTATCCTTCACATCCTAATGGGATGCTTGGATAATATGGCGTTATATATCGGAACCCTTACGGTTCTCTGGTTTAAGTCGAATTCTTTAAAGTATTCCAATAATGAGATACTAGGTAGTTTAGGCAATACATGGTTTGAAAACAGATTGATGCATTTGTGAACTACTTATTAGTAATGATAAAAACAAGGTTGATAACATATATCATGTATATCTTAATATGTTATGAATTAAAAAGTAAGTTTTATTTCAAAGGTTTCAAAGGTTTTTTTTTTTTTTTT
>MJUU01042401.1:40403-54551 GCA_002080025.1 Modiolus philippinarum
TTCAAGACTGTGAAATTACAAGATTCTTGTAACTTCTAAAACAACTCTTAAACATGAGTCATGTTTCTATTAGAGCTGTTGTAACAATCGAGCCTTGAAATAAAAAGATAAAGCACACCTGTACTGCACACCTATTTATATGGATAGGTCACGTGTTGGGTGAGTTTATTTTCACCTGTAAAAAAGGTAACATCGAGCTGATGGAATAGAAAATTTGACTTAAACCAGAGAACCGTAAGGGTTCCGATATATAATCTTTATTTTTCATCAGATTTCGATGGGATTTTTTTCTTTGGATTCCTCTTGATCTTAGCTTTCATTAAAGTGCTCAGGGATTTTGTGTAGGTCTTACTGTTTCCAAGCTACAAGGGGTCAAAGGGGCCAAAAATGCAATTTTTCAAAATACCCGGTATGTCAAATCTTTATTTTTCATCGGATTTCGATGGGATTTTTTTCTTTGAATTCCTCTTGATCTAAGCTTTCAGTAGTAATTCAACGGAGTTGGCATGGCTCTTTACAAATTTTGCAAAGCTCTTTCAGTTTTTTATCGGTAAGTGATCAAAAGGGTTGATTTGTTCCCTATTTTGTTTCCAGTTAATAGCTGTGTCAAGCTTCTTTTTGTGTCAATCTAATTATTGTGTCAAGCTCTTTACTGTGTCCACATTCACTTTAAACTACTTTTGTTGAAATTTCAGTGGTCGACATGCTGTGCTCTGCGTAGCCCTTTATTATGAATGGCAGAATACTTCTTTGTCTTCGAAAAAACTTTATTCTGCTACAGTGTGTAGAGTGCAGTATACATTGTATTCTATTTGTACTTTTACCAATTCAAATTAATTTGTATGACCTAAAAAGAGCAGTGGGTTGTGTTACCCATTTCTGTCTCTCCATTTGCCATCCCTCTGTCTGACCTAGCATTACCCTGCAGGTTCAGTGTTTTTGTTTATTGTTTTTCCTTCTGTTGAATTTGGTCTTCAGATTGTTTTTCCAAGGTAACATGAAAGCATTTCCTGTCAGTTGTGTCACAATCAATGCTTTCAAAGATTTCTGCCATTTTCACTCTGAATAAAGGTGAAAATTCTTTTATAGTATTCCTTTGCTGTTTAGAAGGAAAATTACAGCATTTGATGCAATTCCTAATTTTGTTGTATTTACAGATTTTTCATTTAATTATATTTGATATTTGATTTGATATTGTAGAGTTGTATAGAGACCATTTTTATACCCCACTCAGAAGTATCAGAGTTTATACAATATTATTGTCCCAGTATCCAATTCCACTCAAACCAGTACTAGGGACTGCCTTTAAGTTACTATGAGGTACAAGGAAAGTGTAATGTTGAATGTCTCTAGGTGACGTCAAGATGAAGAACAATAAAATAAAAGTGTTCCATTGCTTTGTTTTACCATGTAAGAGACTGTCTCATGTACATTTACTCCATATCCTTTCATTGTTAAGAGACAAGCAACCAATAACATTGCCTCTTTTTAAGGAGTTATTCGTATGAAAAAAAAAGGTTCAGTTAGTCACGAGTTAACCTTTTACTTTTTGTTATGTTTTATACATAGTACTTAAAATACTGACAATTTACACCAATGTTTTTCAGGAAGGACAAATTAGCTCCATATTGTAGTGCAAGTACATATTGGTCAAAATTATTGATTAAAGTACTAAGTACTTAACTTTATAACCATATGTATACTGTACTATTAGTACCGGTAGTACATACACATCAGCTGCACTATTTACACTTGTTTTTTCATTATTGTCAATTTAGTTCAGCTTTTACAAAATGATGCCTTTAAATGTTTATGAATACGGATAGATAAAAATCTCAAAACATGTTTACAAACTTGTAGAGTCACCTGTATCATGTAAAATTCAGAACAGGAATAGTACAGGTATGCAGTAACAGCTCGCTGATTTCTTTCCCTACCTTATAATTTTGTATAAGTCAATAGTATAGAATTCGGTCAGTAAATACTGGTCTAAATTGAGCCCAATACATTTGTATTTCAACCTTTAGGAAGTAAACAAAATGTTTTACATAAAAACAACAATCAATATACTAATTATAAGTGTTTGGTGGATTAACTTCTAAGTTATAAATATGTTTATTTGTAAATACTGGTACACCAATTCTGGATGAACATAATATAAATATGAGTGTGCATAATCAAATCAAATTAACAAAATTACTGCATTTGAGGTACATTTTAGTTTTACTGGTGAAGAGAATAAATTCCTCTTTATACCTATTCTCTTGTTGTACTTGGCCATTGGGTCATTCATATCTATAGACAATTTGTAATTAATTGACAACAAAGAGTTCTTCCAAAATTTTGACCTGAGTATGCAAACTAAGAAATATGGCAACAGGCCACAGCAGTGGAGTTTCAGAAGGCATGTTTTTATAGTTTTACAAAGACCATTGATATATTTCTTGTAGATGTTTTAAGTGTTTTGGTTATTGTTGTTATTTCTTTATATAAAAATTGCTGTTGCTGCAATAAGTGAGACTTGCAGATTATGAAATCTATTGATTAGCAAAAAAATGTTCTTTTCATGAGCAGGGTCAGGAATACTTTGTGGGATTTCAGGTTTTGCTATTTTTAACAATGGGAAATATGGGGGATGAGCCCCCTCCCCCTAGATATTCAGGGGTGGTCTTGTCTTGATTACGAAACTATCTAATTTTGCTTGAAAAAAAGGGGGAAGGGGCAAGAATAAATGGCTGTAAATGTAACATAATTGAGAGGCTTAAGTTGTGCTCCTAAATGGTATTCCAAAGCTTTGAAAAGTGACATGTATTAGTTATGGTTATTTGTATGATGTTTTTATAAATCATCGGAAGACATATAGTCTCTCAGAGATGTACTTATGTAGTGTATTCTGTCAGATAAATCTCTCATTATGTCCTGGTTTAGGAAGTACCTATGACTACACATTACTCTGACCGATTTATTTTAGTGTCCTTTGTCAACTCTGTCCTTGACCCTTTGATTGATAGTTGTTTTGTAAATATCCCAGGACCTGCGGTGGTCAGTTTATAACAGGAAATTTTTATATTGTTTGTTTTTCTATCACATAAGATTGGAATTTTTTTTACTGTCTTTATTTGGTCAGGAAGAATTTTGTTTGTGTAAATTATTATCAAAATATCGTATTGTTTATAAACCTTTTATCCTTTTTTACTTAATGAAGGAAACATTGTGGATTTTGAAAATTTTAGTCTACAATTTTCAAAATTTGACAAGGTTTCTTTGTCTAGGTAAAAATGTAGTACCTTATCCATTTTGAAAGATTTATTCAAGAAAATATGACCTATAAAATTTGAAGTAAACCATGGCAAAGTAGAGTAAGGTGTGTACTGTAAGAATGTATAAGGAAACACTGCTAAATTATGGAAATGATGTTGTCTATAAACATATTAGTTACGGCGGATTTCCTGAACAATTAACGTATTTTACTTGTAATTCATCAATGGATATACCTATATTCCTCTAGTAACACCTATAAGAACTCCTTCAAAACTCTTGTCTTTTGTCTGTTAGTTATATAGAATTCTATTGTATACCAATTTGTACTGCCTGAAGGGGTTTACTTTGATACTCCACTGGTGACAAATTGGTATACAATAGAATTCTAAAGAAAGTTGAGTAATTGATTAACAGACAAAAGACAGGAGTTTTGAAGGAGTTCTTATAGGTGCTGCTAGAGGAATGCAGGTATATTCATTGATGAATTGCAAATAAAATATGTTAATCATCTAGGAAATCTGCCATAAATCTACATTGAAGCAAACATATGTGACTCTCAATAGTGATAGTAGACATTTTAGCACCTTTGTAAAGCCTTCAGGATTGTTGTATCTTTATCGGTATAACTAAAGTACAGTTTGTAATAAATAAAAAAAAGCTGAGAAGGATTTTTTAGAATGTTTGTCTTATTACATTTATTCATTGAGGTATAACTGGAATTGTTAGAGTATTGCAGATAACAAGACATTGTCCCCAACCAGGAAATTTGACACCAAGTCCCATAACTCAGTAAAAAGTTAAACAAAATCCAAACATAAACCATTCTTCATCTAGTTATGTTTAAAATATGAGGCTTGTTTAGGGTATATTGGGATACGGGATATTTGCCACTTTTGTAAATGGGATATGGGATATTTGAGACAAAAAGTACTGGGATATGGGATATTTTGTCTATGGAAAACGGGATATTTCAATAATTAATGGGATATCTTCAATTTTCAAAGGGATATTTTCATTCAGACTTACTGGGATATGGGATATTGGGACCCCCTGAACAAGCCTCAAATATCACATCAAGATTGTCAAAATTTGTTGATAAAAAACCTAGACAACTGAGAATTAAAAAATATAAAAGATCAAGGGGGGTAACTCTGCCAAAAGGTAAGACATAAAAAAATGAGATTTAATTCACTTAGTTATAGCTAAAGGACATTGAAATAAAAACAGACAAAATTAAAAAATTCAACCAAAAATCCAAAGAATTTGAACTGTAACTTGCCTCGTTCTAACTGTTTACAAAGTACTGAGGGTGTTGAAAAAATATCTATGCAACAGAGAATGTCCTTGTTCCAAAAAACCCCAAAAGTGAATACACAGTAGTTCAAATCCAAAAGTCAACAGATTGGAAAGAAATTTGACCTACTTTGTTATGGCTATATGCCAAATAGCGAGTAAATATCTCAAAAATTAATAAAAAAAGAAAGGTCCAGACATATGCAATATAGTTCTAAAGATCAAGTGCCATAACTCAGCCAAAAGTCAACGGACCAGCACAAAATTGGACATTGACTTGTAACTTACCTAGTTAAATGCCAAGTCAAAAAACAGACTGGACATGTAATGTGACAGACTGTTAAACAGAACCTTAAACTATAGTTCTCTAAATGACTCGGCTAGTTTAGTTGACCTGCAAAACCATTATACCCATATCAAAAAAGAAATACCTCCAACTTTTGTCATTGTTTACACATACTGACTGGACTGATCTCTCCAGGTACAAAAGCTATCTTGACCCCTTAAACTGAGCATGATGCAGATGCTGTACTCAGCCATCCATACTGAAAACCTGGAAAACCCCTTTAGTTTCATTTTGAACTTCAAGTGCCTAGAAAAGACCTTGAATTTTAAAATATTTCGAAATATAGGTGGGAAAAACTCGTGGTGAATTTGATTATGTAAATATTGACAGTCATGGTGAAATGGTTATTCCAGATAAAATATCTCGGCCCTTTCAAGGCACTTTATATGAATTTATGGAGATGGTTATGTTTTGACATTACACTGATGGGGAAATTTCTATTGGTGGTTCTGGTTAAAATATAATTGCCTTCAATGAAGACATCTGGAAGTTCAAAAGACATTCAAAAAAGTATCCCAACCTATGATTTTGCTGACTATTTTTGTTATTTAAAATGACTAGGTTAACCTTAAAGACTCCTGGACAATGAGTGTATCACAACCTCAGTCTTCAATCCATTCTCAATTCATTTCTACATTTACAGCTACAAAGCACTGTTTCTTTGTTATCTGACTTTATATTTGAACCAAAGGAAAATTTCCAATAGATGCTTCAGTCGGAATACTCAATATGCATCATACTAAATATTATTTACCGTATATTGGGTTATTTTCGCACCAGGTTTTGTTCGCGATTTTTGGCGTGAAACAAGCCAGTAAAAAATTCGCTGAGTTTTTAATTCACGATTTGATACTGGATCTGAATACTAGATGGGCAGTGAAATTTACGCAGAGGCTAAAATTCGCGCATGGTTGCCTACTGCGAACATAGCAAAAAATTAGACACATGCGAAAAAATCCTGATATAGGGTATTAGATTTTATGTAAACAACAGTGAGGGAACTCAATTTTTTTTTCACACTCGCCATTTTGGTGAGTGTAGTTAAATTACAGCCCGCCAAACTCCCTTTACAGTCACAAAATTTTGCAGTTCATCAAGGGGCTAAAACTCAGCAAAAGGTCCAATGGCTAAAGTAGAATAATAAAAGTAAAAAAAAATTACCACACTTTAATCAGCTTAAATTTGTAAATTTGAAATCAGTTGTGTTCCAAAATCTGATATAATATCAATTTTCCTCTGAAACGTCAATGCACAATTCCTTCTTCAACAAAAACTTCTGATTTAATCTCGGTTGCTTTTTATCACAGTTCATCCACTAAGAAAGTTGTCTCCATCATAGACGGTATAAGACATGTTATAAACATCAAAATCCATGCAATATTTAGACAGCAACCACACCGTTTTACACCCACCCTATTTAAATCTGAAGTATCTTTCCATCTATCTGCACATGGCAATTTCAAAGATGTGAATAAATTTATGCAATAATATTTTGATTGGCTAATTAAAGTAGACTCTTCAAGACTATTTGCTTGGTGGATATTGATTAACTAATTTGGTCCCAAGGAAAACCAGAAACATAGGGTGGTTTCCTTGATTCTATAAAGGGTCCAAAGAATACATGTACTTTATTACACATATCTGGTAAGCGGCAACTTGCCTCAAAATTTCCACTCCCAAAACTGGCGAGTAGAAGTTCTTGGCACTTGCCAAATGAGAATGTTACTCGCTTTTGGCGAGTGGTGAGTTCCCACACTGAAACATACAGAACAAGTCCATCTTTCATCATACCTTCTTCATCAAGGTTTTTTTGTTTCCACTCATTTCCTCACTCATGTAAACACTTAGTTAACTGATTTTAAAGTGGATATTTTGTGATACAAGTGTGATAAAGTGTCAAAAATAGGAAATAAATATAATCAACTTGATGTGTTAGTTATTCTGCCTGTAGCACAACTTGTACTTAATCAAATACATAACATGTATACCCCATTTGGTATGAAAAAAAAATGTTTATAATATTTGTTATTATTTGATAGGATTTTGGTAAAAAATTAATGAACATATCAGAATCAGGATTCTTATGTCATTGGTTTTTGCACTATCTTGAAATGCAAAAAATAATGTATCTGAAACCTCTGGGCTACCACACATGATCACAGTAATCTTTGGGTGGTCCACATCAATAATTTAGAGCACATTTTTGGATGAATCATCTCTTGAAAGCTAAACTTCCTGAAAAATTGTACTTTAGCAAGTCCAATTTTTGTCTAGCCTTCCATGAAAGTCCAAAAAGACCAGACCTAGATATGGTTTGGCGATGACGTTCACAGTTTTAGTTTTATTTAAGTTTTTTCATACATGTGTTTTCCATAAGCCATTTATTTTAGCCCACTGATATATGGCATGCAGTTTCATTAGCATCGGTAGAGATCATCTCATGGGTGTTTTATGTCTATGCCCTTGCATTCACTCTCCACTGACTTTGAGGATTTTCATTGTTCATCCATGCCATTTGATATTTGACATGCAGTTATTCTTGAGGAGTACAAACTTGGTGTGTGGATGCATCATGGGAAGGCAATGTGTTGCATACCAAATTTAGGTCACTGTGACCATGACTTTGACCATTGACCTCTATGATAGGAAAACCATGTGCATTTCGTGTCTGGAGCAGACGTTTTGTACCGTAGCACCTAGGATTATCAAACTTGGTGTGTGGATGCATCATGGGAAGGCGATGTGTCGCTTACCAACTTTAGGTCACTGTGACCTTGGCTTTGACCTTTGACCTCTATGATAGTAAAACCATGTGCAAATCCTGTCCGGAGCAGAACTTTTGTACCGTAAAACCTAGGATTATCAAATTGGTGTGTGGATGCATCATAGGAGGATATTAGTCTGGCTTTGCCGACAACTCTAGTTTCAACTGGAAAATATATTAAAAATGTTTCCATTGGTTAACAAGACCAATTTTATTCAATACACCAATTTTCCAAAGTAGCAGAAAACCAATATTTTTCTAAAAATCCAGGATCTGGCAGATTATTGTAAAGAGCACAACTCCAGGAAATATCTAACAGTGCTCCTACCCTGGAGACTTATCATCTTTTGATTACATATCTACTTTTCCTTGTCATTACATGCTGTTAAGTGAAGGGTATGTAAGCTGGAGGTAAATTGATTACATCTATCAAGTATTAACATAAAACTTTATTTAATAGCTTAAAGGAAAATGTATACTTAAACTTATGTGACTCTAAACATGGCTTAGTAAGCTTAAATTATACTGTTGCATGTAGATTGTATATATTCTTTTGAATTATGTTTATGAAGATGAACTTTAAGAATCAATTCATTTTCTGTTGGTATGAATTTCCTACCTTTTTAGTCCATATATACCGGTAATTAGCTCACCTTACCCAAAGTGGCATGTGTCCAGACCTATACTTTATCAATAGAATCAAACCCAATCCAGTTTAACCAAACTTTAAGGAAATTACATTTGGTTGACTCTTTGAAGAATTATATTTGACAACCCTTACTGCCAATAAAGAAAAAGGGGAAGGTATATCTTTGTGTCCATTCTTGTATTGTGTCCACATTTGTACCGTGTCCACAACTGTATTGTGTCCACATACATTTAAATTATTGATTCAGGGTTCAATTAGCTGGGGGTATAATTGGCTGCTATTCCGCGACAGCTCTAGTTATAATTCAAATTTTGATGTACAGTTGATTTAATCAGCAAATTGGACTAGGAAAATGTACTTACATACTTGGCCTATCAAAATATTTAGTACATGTTGCATGGTGTACTCAAAATTCTTCAAAACTTAAAAGAATTAGATATTTTAATAATTGTGTAACAATTAAAAATAATATCAACAAAAATGTGCATTTTGAAATAGAAGGCATAATTTGAATAAATTATATCATAAATATTAGTTTTATGGAATATTCACTTGACTCTTACCAATACCATTACAAAATTTAATGAATCATTTGTAATTTTTATTTTATAATTTGAATCGTTTATAAAAGATCTACATGATTTTGGTGTAACTTTCGACATTTTTTTTGACAAGTCACATCATATATTATTATCTTGGAAATGTGAATTACTTAATTGTTGGATATTAGTGGAAGCATTTTGGCAAAAATAAGAAATAAATCATATGTTTTGTGTTATTTGTTAATTACAGGAATATTTGGCTGATAAATCTTGTTTTTGCTGTAATAACAATTTGTCTAATTCCTATAAAATCACATTAGTATATACTTTGCTTGTCATCCCCAGTGTACTGCCTTGTGAATGGCTTGTGCATGGTAAGGCAAGGTCACTTAGACCTAGTTTAGAATGATTATTGTAAGTCATGTGTTATGATTTTGTTGAGTTGAATGACTTCTGTATCTTGTATGTAATGTCATTAAGACCAATATTGGATATGTTCATTTATCCCTGGTTCTTCCTCACCTAGGTTACAAAACCCCAACTCTCCACTGTTGATTAGACATATCAATAAATACTGCTAGCCTTCATGATAGTTGATATGTTAAGGAACAAATGAAAAGGCATTGAATTTTTACCTTATTGAGGGGCCGATGGGTTTATTTCGTTCTCCGTGATCGGGGATTTTAATTCCCCGTGATTCGATTTCCATTTCATTAATTTGTCGTGAATCGTTATTAGAGCATGGCCGTGAATCATTCTTGATCAAATTGACAAAATGAATTTCCCGTGAACTGTGATTGGTCCAAATAAATTTTTTGTGATTCATGATGAGACCCCCCCCCCCCATCAGGCCCCTCCTTATTGTTCAAAGCAGTGAAATTTTGTCACAAATTCTCAAGTCTTCTTTATACCCCCCGCAAACAAAAATTGGGGGTATATAGGAATCACCCTGTCCATCAGTCCGTCCGTCTGTCTGTCCGTCCATGTACCTTGTCAGCGCATGTTCTCCTAAACGGCTGCTTGGATTTTGATGAAATGTTACATAGTTGTAGTACACCATCTGAAGATGTGCATGAAGTAATATGGTTGCTGCCCGAAATTTCTAAGGGGAGATAATTCGTCTTTGAATATTTTGTTGAAAAGGGGGGAGGCAAACCCTGTCAGCGCATGTTCTCCTAAACGACTGCTTGGATTTTGATGAAATGTTACACAGTTGTAGTACACCATCTGAAGATATAGTTGCTGCAAGGAATTTTTAAGGGGAAATAATTTGTCTTTGAATATTTTGTCAAAAAGGGGGGAGGCAAACCTTGTCAGCGCATGTTCTCCTAAACAGCTTCTTGGATTTTGATGAAATGTTACACAGTTGTAGTACACCATCTGAAGATGTGCATGAAGTAATATGGTTGCTGCCCGAAATTTTTAAGGGGAAATAATTCGTCTTTGAATATTCTGGAAAAAGGGGTGTCTGTGGACAAACCTTATCAGTGCATGTTCTCTTAAACGGCTGCTTGGATTTGATGAAATGCTACACAGTTGTGGTAAACCACCTGAACATGTGCATGAAGTAATATGGTTGCTGTCCGAAATTTTGAAGGGGAGATAATTTGTCTTTAATATTTTCAGAAAAAAAGGGGGAGGTATGTCATTTTGTCCATACTTGTATTGTGTCCACATTTGTACTGTGTCCACAACTTTATTGGGTCCACACACACTTAAATTTAGACTTGCCATATTGATTCAGGGTTCAATTAGCGGGGGTATACCTGGCTGCCATTCGGCGACAGATCTAGTTTGGAATTAGTATGCCACTAATGTTGTAATGAGTTGGGCATTGCAAGCCATTAAAAAGTGCTCTCCAGTATCAACTTTTTGTTAGATGGGACTTAGAATTTTTTTTCTGTATTGGTCATTATAGTGAAATTTATTTTCACAAATTTCTCACCTTCACACAACAGAATCATTTGAAGTTTTGTATGCCAGTTTGCTGTCATGGGTTGTGCATTGTAAGATATTTTTAGTACTTTCCGATATCAACTTCCTGTCTGATTGGACTTTGAATTTTACTGTTTTGTCAAAATAACTGTTGTTTTTTGTCAAATATTAAAATATACATTCTTTTCTAAATCAGATCATTACGATTTGATGAGTCGCTGTATTATTATACTGCCCTTCAACTATTGAGAGATATATTGGAATCTGTCATTCTCCACAAGATCCTCCACTTTGCCTGAAGAGATTCATTTGAAATTTGGTTTGCTGCTTTCTTGTAATATAAAGTGCATTATAAGTTTTTGTTTCTGTTTGACAGGACTTTGAAAATTTGGTATGAGTGGGGGTTTAAAGCTTTGAACAACAATGTGTGCAACTGAGGGTTTCTTTCTGTCATTTAGGAATTCAATCGTTACAAAAGAACAAGAGTTCTTCATTAATACGCTACTGCTAAGAATTATAATGTCACACTTTATTCATGATTTTGCACATGACATTTTGTCCGATTTGAACAAAAATTATTTTTTGTTATCCATGAAGAACATAATTTGACTTGCATTCATGCTAAATTTTTTTCATTTTTTCACCGCATTTTAAATGGTTTAGGAATTACATGGTTGTTCAAAAATAATGTTCCTAAAATGGTCATTTTTGCCTATTTTTTGGTATAGAACAAGGTAGATTACCTATTTAGGCATATTGAAAAGTTCATACTCTTCAGTCTCACTTCAGGCTGCTTATGTTAAAAATCACTGGATTATTTACAGGATACCCCTTTGAGAATCTTTTGAAATGCACTTTTATCGATTTCAAGTCATTTTTAGTCCAAAAAAATCTTGATGGCCCAAATTATATGCAGTCCCACTCACTATGAATCATCTCTTTCATGTTAATTACCATTATTTATGCAAACAGTATAGTGCATCTGATATATCAAGGTTGAACATTTTTCGACAAATTATGCCTAAGCATTTGCAATATTATTGCACTGACATTCAGATGATTTATCTTTTTCATCCAATATGGCTGCCTTTGAGGGTCATAGATATAAATCAAATCACATGCTATCAGTACAAGCATAATTTGTTGCATATGACTGAATTATTTCAGACTTATCTGAAATGCTGTTTAGAACAAAATTTTTTTCATGAATCCTTAAGAAGCAAAACATATTTTTGTCTCGCCTGCGACGAAAGTCGCTGAAAGCGAGACATAGGTATAGCAATCTGACGGCGACGGCGGCGGCGGCGGCGGAGGCGTAAACTTTTTTCTAAAACCTTCATAATTTTTCAAGGGTAATAAATACAAACATCATCTTTGGTCCACAGCACCACCAAGTGATGACCTTTCCAGCAGCATATATTTTGGATGACCTTGACCTTGTTTTCATGGTTCAATAAGCACATAAACATTGCGANGTCTGTAGACACTTTTGTTTTTGGTCAATAACTTTAGTTTCAGTTGACCAATCCTTATGAAATTTTAACACAATGTTCCTTGGCATAAAAGGAAGGCTTGGCTTAGTTTTGGTCATTGTGGCCCTCTCGTTTTTAAAAAAGGGGCCAAAAAGGGTTAAATTTGATGTTTTCGTATATTTGACTGTAGAATCTTTATTATTTATCGGATTTTGATGGGGTTTCTTTCAGTGTCCTCCTGAGGAAATTTCCAATCAGTAGTATGCAACGGATTTCACGTGGCATGTACCGTTCACGAGATAAATGGGGCCCAAAAGGGGCAAATTTCCAAAATTTTAATTTTTTTATTATTAGTCCGATTTTGATGGTTTTTTGCATTTGATTCCTTATGAAAAATTAACATAGCACTGCACCATTAGATTTTTGATAACTTGTTTCTTTTCCAAGCTATGAGGGGCCCAACAGGGCAAAATTGCAAACATGCAGAATACCTAATATGGCCACGTTAAGTTTTTTCTGCTTAAGTCCATTTCTCAATAACTAGAAGTGGTAGGTTGATAATATTTGGTATGTAGGTTGGTCTTTGGTAGTACATGTCAGTCTGGCAGGTGACTTTTGTCCTTGACCTCAATTTCACAGTCTAGTGAGCATGTTCACTTTTCTGATTAGTTCACTTAGATTTCACATCAATTTAGAGTCCAGCAGGGACAGGCGAGACATCCTTTAGGGTCATCACTTGTTTCATTATTAAACTTTTGTGTAGAACAATTACAGTTAAAAATCAAATTTCAACATTATCTTCAAGCATGTCAAATTTTTGTACAAAATTTATAGGGCACCCTCTCTTAATGTTTCAAAGAAGAATTTCTGGTTATTCTTGGCAAAAATTTCGTGTGAAAATCAGAATGTTTTAATGATGCTTATAATAAAAGACTAAAGCTAATTGTGCCTTATCTTTGTTTTTATAAAGATTATACCACAACTTCTTTATGGTTCTTGATCAGCTGGCAAAATCACAAAATATATGCTATAAATAAAATAGTAATTCTGTATTGATCTATAATGTGAATGATAGGGTTTGTAGACTGTGAAATATATGCTCTACTTATCAAAATGTAGTTGTAATATTGAGAAAACTACTTAATAAAATAAGTTTCCATAGAATGCCATTTTTACAACTTTTGTCTCCTTTAGTGCAGATCAATAAACATAGAGAATGATCATAGCAGGTTATTTGCACATTTTTGTTCAGCAATATAAANATCGAATTGTAACATGACATAGTATTCTAATTTAAAACTTTTAATTTTATTATCAACCAATCGTAGGAGTTGTAGTGCTTAATACTGAATACAGCTTTGGGTTCAAAACTGGATCCCTGTTCGAAAGTCAATATTTGCGCACTTGATACCATATTTCACAGTCTTATTTCAATAACAGACAGAAGTAGGAATGATAGCACTTCATTTCATTTAAGAAATGAAATTCTGGTAAATTTGCCACTGCATGGGTGCTGTTAAAATTGATATATAACTGGCCCAAATGCTCAGAACTGTACTGGTTCATACATGAAGAAAATTCATGTGTTTGAAAAGTTAGTCCATGTGTTTTACTGAAATAAAAAGGTACAACTTCATGCTATCCTGTTTGAATTTTTGTCTCGCCCGCGACGAAAGTCGCGAAAGCGAGACATAGGCGTGCAAAGTATGACGGTGACGGCGACAGCGGCGTAAACTCAAGTTTTAATACAGAAGCCATTGATGTAGGAACTTTATATTTGGTCCATATGTAGCTTACGGCGAACCCTATCTGTCGGACCCAAAATCATGTGACCTTGACCTATATTTCGCGGTCCAGTGACCAGGTTAAGTTTTTTTGCTTAAGTC
>MJUU01042401.1:76990-94376 GCA_002080025.1 Modiolus philippinarum
TCACAAAAAATTTGTGTCACATTTTACTCAGGAACCACATATCACAGCCTTCTGTAATTAAGCATGGAGTATCAGTAGGGGGGACCTATACTGTGTAATAGAGTTTTGAATCTCTTGCATGCCCACTTCCGGTTTGACTGAACTTAGAATATTTTTCGAGTCTTGAAAATTTCTGTCAAGTTTTTCTCAGAAACCACATATCACAGCCTTCTGTAATTTAATTAGCAAGGAGTATCAGTATGGGGACCTATACTGTGTAATAAAGTTTTGAATCTCTTGCATGCCCAATTCCTGTTTGACTAGACTTAGAATATTTTTTGTGTCTTGAAAATTTCTGTCACGTTTTTCTCAGAAACCCTACCTTCTTCAATTTGGCATGGAGTATCTGTATGGAGACCTTTAATGTGTAAAAGGGTCAAGGGATCTCAAGCATGCCTACTTCCTGTTTGACAGAACTAAGCCGTTTTTTTGTTTTTTTTTTTTTGTTTTTTTGTTTTGTTTTTTTTTTTTTTTTGTGGTATTACGCAGGTGACACATGTCTTCCGTGGAAGACTTACTACTAAGTTGATAAGACAGTCCCACCTGGTAAATGGTGGCGGATTGCAAAGAGTGTAAATTAAGTAACAAAAATAGTTCTAATTCTCCCATAAAAGTCAACGGAGAATTATTAGTACATCATAGCTATAAATAATTTCTTTTGTTCAATCTCAAATTTGAAACTGAACCAGACCTTCCTGATGTTCCTCCTCTGGCGCCCTGTGAGCTGGCAGATATAATGGTAATTGAACAGGAAGTGATTGATCAATTTCAATTATTGAATATCAACAAACCGCCTGGACCTGATAGTTTTTAAGCAATTTTCCCATCACTTGTTACACCTCTTACATTATTATTCAACATGAGCCTAAGACAAGGAGTAGTTCCCAGTGATTGTTCTGCTATTTATAAAGGTAATAGCGAACAATTATCGTCCAATATCAGTTACCAATTGCTTCAGTAAGATACTGGAAAAAATTATATTTAAACATTTACATAATTATGTAAATGATAATGATATATTGACTGATAATCAGTCAGGATTTCGTAGTAAAGATTCTACAATCAATCAACTACTTGTTATTTATGATGAAATAGTAAAAAAATTAGATAAAGGTAAAGATGTGAGATTTATATTCTGTGATGTTTCTAGAGCTTTTGATAGAGTTTGGCACAAGGGTTTATTGTACAAATTAAGAAAGTATGGGATAAAAGGCAACTTATTAAATTGGTTTAATAGTTATCTTACAGGTAGAAAACAGAGGATTGGAATTAGTGGTTATTATTCTAATTGGGATACAGTTAATGCATGAGTACCTCAAGGTTCAATTTTAGGACCTTTTCTATTTCTATTGTTTGTCAATGACATAGCAGATACAGTCTTTAATCAAATAAAATTATTTGCAGATGATACCTGCCTTTATTGCATTGTTGATGATGAAAATTCAACAGCTGAATCTCTGAATGATGATTTAGCATCCTCACACCAATGGGCTACAGACTGGGGTGTTACCTTTAATGCAACTAAAACTAAATCTATGTATTTTACCAGCAAGGGTGGTGTTAATATTACTCCTCTCTACATGAATAATGTTCAACTTGATGATATATCGAGGGTTCAGTGCAGAAAGGTTTTATCTGTACTTTTGGTCAATTTTGAGTTATATATGTTAAAACAACTGTAAAGGTGTCTTCTTTCATGTCCCCAAAATTCTAAAGCATACCATAATAGGTAAGGGAACGACCATATGATTCTGAGGGGGAGGGGGCTGGCAGATTTTGTAAAAAAATATTCTGTCCCTGAAAAGGTTGGAAATAAATAATCTGGCCTGCACATCCAAGAAAATAAATAATCTGACTTTAGATTTATTGGTACGATACGACTATGTTATTGAAAATAAAAATTTTCGCCGCTTCTGGCCCGCAAAATTGTGAAAATAAATAATCTGGCTCGACCGAAACTGCCAGCCCCCCCCCCCCCAGAATCAATTGGTCGTCCCCTGAGCAATAAATTTATAAATGTCATAAGGTTCTATGTGCAAATTGCATATTTTAGTTAGAGCACATTATATTTCAGGATTAAGCACAATGATTCTTCTTAATTAGATAAATCTTATGTATTTTGTCTGTTTGTTCATCATACATTCACTTTTTACCCAGGTGACCTCATTTTCTTTGTCTCAATTTGTATTTTCAGAATAAAACAGAAGGGTTCTATGTGCCATATAGAAACTTTCTGCTCTGAATACATTTTTTTATGAAACTTTCAATTTCGTGGAGTTCATTTTTTTTTCAGTGAATAAACACGATTATCTTAATAATCTTAAAGATTATTGGCCAATTCAGCAATAAAATTACTACCAACTTCTTCATGACAGCCATACAATTTTTTTATTTTACATCTTTTAAAAGATTTTTTTATCAGTGGGTAAAAAAACCAGAGGCTCCCAGGAGCCTGTATCGCTCACCTGGTTTTCAGTTGCCACAATCAAGGTAACAATTTAAGTTATACAGTTAATCTTCAGTTTCTCAAACTTTCGTACGTCCAACACCTCCAATATCTTGAACTGTTTTTAAAGTCTGANCAAATGTATGATAAATGCACATAGAACCTTTCTGCACTGAACCCTCGATATCTAGTCATAAGCATCTTGGATTAAACTTTTCTTCTAGTGCTAAATGGGGGATCATATCCAAGATATTTACACCAAAGCTTGTCGGAGACTTAATATAATGAGGTATTTAAAAAATAAACTTCATTTTCTATGTATCGTGTGCGTTTTTGTCACATGTACATTCACTCCATATCCTTTCATTTTTCCTATTGATAGACAGTCTCTTGAAAAAAAATATATTGGTTTTATTAGACCTATCCTGGAATCTGGAAAGATAGTTTGGGATAATTGTTCCCAAGAGGAGTCTAATCTTATTGAATCTATCCAACTTGAAGCCGCAAGGATAATTACAGGGCTTCGCGAGGAAACCCCCAGGTGGAAAATATATATGGAATTAGGATGGGATACTCTTCAGGGTAGACGTCAAAAATAACAAATTACTTTTGAATAAAATCTTATCTGGAGACGTTCCCGACTATTTGATTGAAAAAATTCTGTCTTATACTAATGCAAATAGTCAATATGAACTACGCACTCATAGGGTATTTACTCCGCCTAATTGTAGAACAGAATATTAGAAGAATAGTTTTATTCCCCATACACTTGAAAAATGGAAATTACTTGATGAAGATTTAAAGAATATCCCAAGTTATACTGCATTCAAAAGAAGGTTGAACCAGGCTCACCCACTTCTTTTCTTCGGGAGACCGTAGATTAAATATTATTCATTGTCAATTAAGAATTTAAGTTAGTGATTTAAATCATCACCTTGTTCTAAGCCACCTGTCTGACAGCTCTATGTGCGCCTGTGGAGACCAGGTAGAGGACAATTTCCAGTACTTTTATGTCTGTCCTCAATACATACGACCGTGAGCGATATGAATTATTTCATAAATTGAGAAAATTTCAAAATATTGATCTTGATGTCCTACTGAATGGCACCTTGAATCTTGATAACAAAGATAATTTAGAAATATTTTCATGTGTTTAAAAATATATACAGGATACCAAGAGATTGCAATAAAATCTCTATTAATAATATATTGAGATATTATTTTTAATAAACTTAGCATTTTCATATTTTTGTTTCTGTTTTTTTGTGTTTTTTTTTCTCTTTTTTCTTTCTAAATTTTGATAGTATTTATTATTACACATGGTGTTTGTTTCCCCTATTTTATTAGTACATCCTTTTTTTCTCATTGATCCATAGACTTATCTTTTTTTTTATTTATTTTTCTCTAAAATTTATCTCATTATATCAATACTTTATTTAATTTGTTTATTTGCTAATCTTTAATATTAATAAACATATCATTTATAAACTGATATAATTTAAGGAAAGATGGCGATCATGTGAAATTATTTGTTGATCCGATCCAATTATGCAAAAGTTTAATGCTATTTTATAATTAAATTGAGTTGTATTACAGTGGCTCTGTTTTTTTTTTTGTATATAAATGAAAATAATAAATAAATGTAAACATTTTCTCAAGTTTTAGAAAATAGTATAATTTATAATATAATTCCTGACCTTCTGTGGATACTGCTTCATCTATTTAATCTGTTTATAATTTAATGTACATATTTTGTAATCCATTGTCCATCTTGTTGGGAGAGGATCAATATAGGCATATCCCTTTGTTTGTATTATATGAACAATAAAATATTTTGAATTGAAATTGATAGGTCAGTTACAGAAACCTTTTGTAAGGCAAAAAATTCTAGAATTTGCATCGGTTATAATTCCTACTACATTAGTGGAATGTTCTGACCATTATCGCTCGAAGCATGGAAATGGCCTGTCCGGAATAGCTTGTCTAGAACTTGTACTCTAAAGTTATTTATGTTATCCAAAATTTTCCGAAGTTAAGTTTTGCGTTAAGGTCCATATATTGGCAACCTATTGTAGTATTTTGACAATATTACATCAGTACACGTACCTTGATTAGTACTACCAGACCCACCAACAATAAGGGGCCCGTGACCTACATTTAACGCTTGAATGGCTTTTGTTAAATTCTGCGTTTAAGTCCATTTCTCAACAACTACGCATTATACCAATATGATGTTTCACCAAAATGATCGCCTTGATGAGTACTTCCCAAAACATTGACAGTAAGGTAGTTTTGACCTATATTTTAAGCTTGAGGGACTTTTGTTAAATTTTGCGTTAAAGTCCATCTCGTAACAACCACACTTTCTGGATCTTAGTGGAAGTTGTATACTAAGAATCATAATTTCATTTGTCAGTTCGTAATGGGTCTGGAGCTGGCATGTCAGTTAACTGCTAGTATAGTCTTTTGTGATTTCATGTTTATGTCCGTATATTTAGTTCTTTCAGTTTCATTTTTTTTTCACAGCTGACTCAGTCTTGTTGCTAAGTGCATTTTACTGTTGTTACTATTGTTTTTTTTATTTATCACATTGACTAAGGGGGAGGTTTGGGCCCAATAAAACTAGTTTAACCCCGCCGCAGCAGGTTTGTGCCTGTCCTAAGTCAGGAAATTTATTAAGCCTTTGTGTGTCTTGTCTGTTTTCTACTTAGTTTACTGAGGATGGTGTTTATTTAGCTGAACTTGACCACTCTTTCTTTAGTTATGGGCCGACTTCGACCTGCCGTTGGTTTTGGTGTTTCCTCACCGTTCATTGCAGATCTTAAAGTGGCTTTGAGTTGTTATTACTCCCCTTTGGGTCGTTGTCTCTTTGACACATTCCCCGTTTCCATTTTTTTCTTATTATACCAATATGATGTTCCATCAAATTAATTGCCTTGATGAGTACTACTCAAAACATTAATAGTTAGGTGGCTTTATCCTTTATTTTACGCTTGAGTGACTTTTGTCCTTTATTTTACGCTTGAGTGACTTTTGTGAATCCATTTCTCAACAACTACGCATTGTACCAAGTGATCATGGTTTCATCAAGTTAATTGCCTCGGTGGGTACTATCCAATACATTTTACGCTTGAGTGACTCTTGTGAATCATTTTTTTCAACAACTACGCATTGTACCAATGTGATCATGGTTTCATCAAGTTAATTGCCTTGGTGAGTACTATCCAATACACTGACAGCTAGTCGGCTTTGACCTATATTTTACGCTTGGGTGACTTTTGTTCAATTTTGCGTTTAAGTCCATTTTGAACAACTGCACATTACACCAGAATGATGTTTCATTAAATTGATGTCCTTGATGGGTACAACCCAAATCATTGATAATTAGGTGGCTTTGACCTATATTTGAGTGTAAATTTGTGTTTTACATACTTTTCTCAACAACAACACAACATATCATTATTATGTTTCATGAAATTACTAATCTTTATAAGAACCAACCAATTTTTTGACATTTTTTTTTTACTTAGACCTCCATTTTATGCTTGAATAACTTTGTTAAGTTTTGCACTAGGCCCATTTCAAACAGCTAGATGTTGGTGAGTACTACATAATTCATCATAATGATGGATAATTTTATAACTTGACTAATATTTAATGTTTAAAGGACTTAATGGTATTTTTGTTACTTTCCATTATTCAACAAAAGTTTATTGAACAATCATCTGTAATGGTACTTCTTGATGATTCAGTGCCGGACCGGGAACTAATTTTTATGCCTGATTGACTTAGGTTTTCTAATGTGATAAATTTGTCGACGGGGCATCCGTGTCTTATTGATACATTGTCTAGTTTCTTTCTTTCTTACCTTCGAATTAATACATTCTTCCGTAAAAGGCTGTGAGAAATTCTACGTCTTTTACTCTCATTTCACTCGGGAAAAGACGGAATTTCTCACGCTCGTGGAAGATATCCCTTATTTTCAATACGGTCTCGTATAAGAACCTATTAATCTCACACCATCGAGAAATCTCAGACACCAAAGGATAAGATTTCAATATTTCTCTGACGAGGCTTGCAGGGTCAAAACCGGTTTAAACTTGACATATCATTAGAGAAACTCTTTTATCAAATTATCTCCCTTGCATAATTTCTATGTTGTGTATAAAACCAAGCAATAAATTTACAGCTCATGTCCAAGTTCAATTTTATTTATGCAAAAGGACAAAGAACAAAGATTTTAGCTGTAAATTAAAAAAAAATTAAAAGATTTTCCCTTATCATAATACGTTTGAACTTCCTTTGTCTTTTTACGATCATTTTGAGCGGTTAACTTCCTAAATGTGTCAACACTAAATGAACACAAAATAGACAAAAATGACAGCACGGAGACACCTTTAATTCTTGCACCCCTTAACAATATACAGAAAAAACTAGAGCTGTCGCCGAATGGCAACCAATTATGCCCCCGCTCATTAAACCCTGAATCAATTTGGCATGTGTTTGTTGACGCAATATAGTTGACACGGTACAAGTATGGATACTAATGATACACCTCTTTTTTTCAAATATATGATGGAAGAAGTTCTGAGCACAAAAATCAATTCTACGAACCCTAGGCAATCTTTCTGTAAAGTTTCATTCATTTTAAGGAACTTTGAATTTTCCCACCTTTTTGCACTTTCCATGACAATGACAGCCATTTTGAAAATTCTGAGACCCAAAATCATTTCTAGGGGTGCTAGACATCCTTCCTGTAAAGTTTCATCAAATTTTATAGGCACTTTGAATTTTCCCGCCCTTTTCAGCTTCCATTGCAACCACAGCCATTTTGAATATTCCAAAAGATATGTGTGTGCACATCTACTTATTGTAAGTTAGATTCCATTGATGTTTGAAAACTTTCTAAAAGTTTTTAATTCGTACCGTGGCGCGGACGGACAAACGAACGAACGGACGGACGGACAGAGAAGGGTAAAACAATATGCCCCCAACTATTCGTCGCGGGCCGGGACTAACTTATATTAGTCCCAGGTCGCGGTGGCATAAAAACACCAAGGATTTGTATACAAACACTGTATACAAATCCTTGAAAACACAAATAAAACAAAATTTCACATTAACTTTTACATGTGAGCCGAACAAATGATTCACAAATAAAATAAAATAAATAATCTTTATTTAATTAATACAAGAGATATATAATTTATTAAATGTCTCTGTCTCTGATTTCGGCACAGTATAGGAACCTGTGCGCCTGAATTATCTTAATGACGGTCTAATCTGTAGCCTTTTAGACGTTTTCTTGAATAAATAACAGATCAAGTGAGCCATTTCAGCATTTTTGATAAGAAAAGAAAAATATTTTATCATTTGAAAGGGGTTTACGTTGTGCACAGTGTGTGTTAATATTATACAATTATGGCCTTTAATTGAGGGTAATATCCATAATTATTTAATCGAGAAAAGGTTATTTTTCCGAGGTCCGTAGGACCGAGGAAAAATAACCTTTTCGAGATTAAATAATTTTGGATATTATCTGAAGTCAATTAAAGGCCATAACTGTATTATTATACTGAACTAAAAACTGAAAAGGGTGTTTGATTATATCAATATCTAAATTATTTGAAAAATGTCTAAAAAAAAGGAATGATTTTAATACCGCATCATGCGTTAGTATTGGCTTTCATCACAGGGACTTGCTCCCTTCCTGGAAGATTATTAATTAACTATTAAAAAGAATATCGGAGAAATCTGCAGTTGATAGTTAACAAATGTGTTTTTTCTAGACCGTGACTGGGGCAAGTTCCTATGCTGGATATCCACTAAAAATAGTTATGAGATTTGCCAATTCCTCAATACTGTAACTATCGAACTCCGGGGCTTTTATCTGTAGAAAGAGCATACTGTTGTACGATTGATTAGGATTTATGAAGATTTTTTTTCATCTGGAATCGCTCCCTGTCAGTGCTACAGCCGAACCGATTGACATCCATGTTTATTTACGTTTACACTGACGTCATTGACGACAAGGGAAATAACTAGTTATTTGTTCGACGTGCTTAAGCGCGCCTTATTCAAATTAGTTATTTTGCCTACGCGCATTTTCCCGAACAGTTATTTTGCCTACGCGCACTTTCCCGAACAGTTATTTGGTCTACACGCTATTACCTGTAGAAATATCAATATTATTTTCACAAAAGTTTCTATAGTAAAGTATAATAATCTCAGATATTGTCAAATTGAGATTTCTAGTTTTTAATGCCACGCCATTGAATTAAAGAGTTAATTATTTGGCTCAGTGTTTTTCAAAGAAAACTAAACATATATCCTTTCAACTTCTTGCCACAGAGTGTAAAGATAAGTCGCACTTTCATGCAAAATTTTGATTATATAGGTTGCTGCAATACAATATACGAAAAACTGCACTATAAGCTTACAGTTGTAGCAGTAAACAGACATACAGCACAACTGTTAACAGAATACAGTTAAAATTTTTGCAAAATGGACATTCCTACTATCAAAAAGAAAGCACAGAAGGTTATGTTGCTTAGCCTTTAAAGGACAAACCATATATATATATATATAGACACACAAAGACGCATTGGTCTTTTAATGCTGAATGACTGCTGAGATCACCGCCGGATCTTACACACATTTACATTTGTAAACAACATATTTCTTTTCAAAAACCTCATCCCCGTTATTCACATATCACGGACTTGTATGTTTATCGTGTTTTTTTATACAAAAACGTTTAACAGTATACAGAAAAACCGTAAATCAGATATTTCAGGCGCACAGGTTCGATTCGAAATTGCTGAATAAGCATCAAAATATCATTGGTTATTTTGTAGGTAAGCACCACCCACTAATGTCAAGGTCCTTGCTCGTGGATTTCGGATTCTCTCCAGAATTTACCTAATATTATCGTCAATTTCATCATGGACGCCGGGCGATATAATTAGAAACATAAAATCTAACATTAACCATGATTTTTCAGACCTACCAACTTAAAAATTGTTGTTAAATTTCAACAATTGTAAAAGGTAAGATACTTGACATGTTTTTGCTTCATTCATTAAGCTGAGGGGACTGTTCCTGTCAAAATGGAATGGAAAACCCCCATCTGCAACTCTTTTAGTTTTCCATGACCCCAATGGCATCAGCTGATTTATTTTTTACACGATGAATCTTTTGTGCTGTGTGATTTTAGCTCTGAAGGGGGAGGAGAAGACCTATTCTGTTAATGTGATTTGGACATTTTCAGTGTGTTGGGTGATATAAATCAGTTTTTAATTGTTTTTTTTATTCAAATCAAAGTACGGAGATACTCAAGTCAATACGGGAGATATGAACTCTCATGAAATTAAAGGCAGAAACCAGACCCTGATAACCAGACGTGCACGGTACTCCCCTTGTACGACCCTCTGAGGAGAAATGCTGGATTTCCAAACATATTGAAATAAATATCTCTACATTAAAAATTATTAAGGGTAATTAAACTGACCGTGACTCTGACACTTTTATTTTTAACCAACTATAATTCTAATTGCTTTTGCAACGTCTGATTTGATTGGTCAACGTCAGGAACACATACATGCCAACACCCAACTCTTCTGGATGGTCCAGAATTTTCGGGCCGTTTCCGGAATTCGTGAGGGTCGTTGAAATGTCCGGGATTTATGCCAAACCTCCGAATTTCTCCGGAATTTCTTTTTTCAGGAAAAAAAATGCAAACCAGTTTTGAAAGCATTGAATTTATAAAAATGGGTGTAGAAAACTCTTTTCTTAACCTACTTTATTCAGAATTAGTTTTCTATCGATCAAAATCATTTCAATGTTTGTAATATTTAGGGGACGACCATTTACTTCTGAGGGGGGGGGGGCCTGGCAGATTTTGTAAATAAATATTCTGTCCCTGAAAAAGTTGGAAATAAATAATCTGGCCTGCACATCCAAGAAAATAAATAATCTAACCTTAGATTTATTGGTACGATATTATTATTATATTGAAAATAAAAATTTTCGCCGCTAAATAAATATTCTGGCCCCCAAAGTTTTGAAAATAAATAATCTGACTCGACTGAATTTGCCAGCCCCCCCCCCCCTCAGAATCAAATGGTCATCCCCTTCAAATCAAAATCATTGAAGTGACATTTTTGCTCTCTAGAAACCCCCTCAAATTCCTCTTAAAAATGAAAGACATAAAATTATTTCCCAAGTTTTCCTTGAAACGGACTGCTTTGAAATAAAAGAATTAGGGTCTAACCCACTAGAAGATATTGGAAAAAGTGTTGAACTGACGGCATTTGAACATGGTAGTACCCAAAAGAAATTCCCAGTGTTTTCTTCATATAACTGGCAGGGGAAAATTTTTCAGTTCAGGGGAAAACCAAACCAAATACCAGAAAGTGGACACCAAGAGCATTTTTTTACCCAAACTCTGGAAATAGGTGCCACGTACCTATATCATTTGTAGGAATTTTAAGTTTTGGCTCATCAGCTAGCTCTCAGGCTGCCCCTTGTATACTTGATAGGGTGCAGCTTTTTTCTCCAAAACCATTACCTTAGGCTAACATTAAAAATATTTTTGTTTCCCCTCCCTGACTGGGTTGTTCGGTTTATGGGCAGGTACGTAGGAAAATTATTTTATTTTTTCTTCAAATAAAAAATTTTACTTAAAATTTCAAATATATTTAAAAATGCCTGTTTTACATAATAAGCTCTTGTTGACTGTAGTCTAAAAAAAAATTGAACAGCAATGGTCGATAAAATTTTTTGGGTAGCAGCAATTTTAGTGGGTCGGTCGTGGGAGGGGAAACAAACAATTTTTTATTTTTTGCCTTATCATTATGATCATATAATTATGATTTAAAAAATACATACCTATTCATATATTTTCCACTGTTACAAATGTAAGGTCATCCTTTGCCATATAAGATTGCATTTGTTTCTAACAGCAAACTATACAATTGACAAGCCTTGTTCATCATTGTTTAGCAAACGATAATGGTGATAAAAACGAATGCATTGTTTGCTTAAAAAAAGTGACCCCATTAACTTTTAAAAATAAATATAAATAGTACATGTATTTGTAAACAAGTAGAACATATTACAAAACGATCTGCGTGAAATACACTTGTTGTTGATACATTGTATTTGAACCATGGAGTTGGAAACAAATTCATCACATAATATGGGACAAACAACAAACGACTACTGTATGATTTCTCACATCCATCGTTTGTGCAAACGACAGCATCGTTTTGTGTTAGAAACAAACAACTAGGCACATTGTTGTTTGTATTTTTTGTGTTGGAAACAAATGCACTGTAAGTGATACATGTAAGCTAATTAGACAAAACAGTTGAACCTGAGCTAGACAAATCAGATCAGTTTCCTTTCTTAAATCTTATAATAATTACAAAATAAACAAATTGACTTTAATGGCTGACATATTTTTGTACATAATTAGCAGCTGTGTAAAATTCTTGAGGTGAAAAATATCGGGCTTTTCAACATTTTTTACCAAATGTTTATTATTATTCTCCCTGTTTTTTTCAGTGAAAAAAGCTACCTTTTTTATGGGAAGACCTATTAACATGCATATTTAAAGTGCCCTCGTCTTACATGTATATGACTTCTAAGTCAATTCAACTCGCTGCGCTTGTACATATTTAAATTGACAAAAAGCACAGTTTGCTGTAAGTTATAGACATTGTTTTACTTGTTTTGTATACGTAGCTGTTATCAGGGATTTCAATTTACTGTTTTATGGAAAATTAAAGATTGTTAGCTCTGTTTATGAAACCTTTCTTTCCCCTTTGAAGCCTTGACTTTTTTGTAGCATTCGAATGTTCTTGTTGCCACACTTTGTTTAGCTGGATGGATACTTTTTTCTGATGATCTTGATTTTACATGTAAATGCTGTACCTTGGTGAAACGGATAAATGCTATACATGTAGCTTATGGATTTCATCTCTCTGACAATCTTTAGTAACAAATCAAACCCTCCAATTTTACAGCCATATTTGAAATAAATAAACTGATTATGTTTGGTGTAGGGTGTCAGATATTGTAATTGAGTTGAATTATTAGAGTTTCAGTTAAAATTTAAGTTACACAAAGAACTTGAGTTAGAAGTGAAGTGATGGTCAATACCTATAGACACTAAATACATGTATTTCCATCCATAAGATTTTGTGATGAATATGGAAATGGCCATAATTATGCAGAAAGTAGATTTACAGTAAACTTAGGTATTTTGTTATTTGCACCACTGAATCCAAAATCTACACTCACATTACGAAGTGTGGCTTTTCTCGCTTTAGTCAGTTGGAGCTTCTGCTCTTTCGTGGCATCACGCTGTCATTCTTTCTTGAACTTTCATCCTTTTGTGAAACTGCTTGGCAATTTCCAACTAAATCTCTTCATATCAGTCCTCCAGTGCAGAACATAGAAAAAAAGCATTTTGTCAGATGAGCGATACAGGCGCAGTCTTCTCAGTCTCTAAGCTTCTAGTTTTATGTGGAAATAATAGGATTTTTTCATGAGATCAGATTAAAGATCGAGATAGCTTTCACAAGTGTAAGAAATTTCGACTGTTCTCGAGTTCAGCAACGCTCAACTCAAGAAGACATAGAATTTCTTACAGGAGTCAAGGATATCCTGATATTTAATTTTGATTTTGATCGAATGCAAGTTCCTATTTCTTCTGTAAAATATGTCAAGAAACATCCTGAAAACCTATACTGTAAGAGTAATATCATTGCCATTTGAGTGTACCTTACATTGTGATGTCAGGTGTTTTATGACATTTAGTCATGGTTATGATTGTTCTATCACAAAAAAACCACTTATGGTCGGTCATTTTTCCATGGGAGACGAGGTCGCCTGCATTGATCTCACTTGGGTCGTCCTCTCACTGAACATCATTTATGGTAGAAGAAAAAAGAATAATATTCATCTACCCACCATCCCCATCTAACAATTCCCAGGAAAACATGTTACATTGTATTTACAAATTAAAATGTGTGGAAATATTTGAGATTATCAATTAAAATCGGTGTTTAGTCAGGAGATTTTTTATAACCATTATTTGGAATATTAAAGTTTTCATTTATATGTTTATATTTTGATATTATAACATATATGTATGTCTCTTTATTAGCACCATATTTTGTTAAAAAATGTCAAATTTTCTATGAATTTTATCAAGATACATGGCGAGTGAAATTCGTGGAGAAGAGTCACTTAGATTGGTACATTGTTTGTCAACACGGAATGAAGGCATCAGGAAACAAGGTCTCCACATGATTTCCAGACTAGTAGATTCATGGATTGAAGGATATGGTAGTCCTACCAACAGCATATCTCTTCAAAACGGGACAAAAAATGGTAGTCATCCACTATTGACAGAACATCTGCCAGACTTCATCCGATTAGCTTATCAGTGCCCATTTGAGGATATAAGAGAATTTTTTAAGAATCTTTTAGAGGATATTGAGGTAGGTGTTTTACTGAGGTGATGTCCTTAAAGAGGAGTCCAGATCTTTATTTTAACAACAAGAAAACTTAGTACCAGCTGTTTTTATTTCAGTACATGCATGCATGTAATCGTGACATTGCAATCCCTCACCAAATGAGATAAATAAGAGTTGGTATAGGTATAACGCCACTAATTCAGTCTTCCATAGACTCCCATGTTAAATTGCGCATGTTTCAAACTTTGTAGAAATTTTACTAAAAGTTCAAATGAAGTGATGAATGTCTCAACTTAAAAAGGCATCTTTCAAGAAACTCTCATGAGAAAATCATCCCCCTTAACTTGCACATAGGAAAGAACTGGTTCCCAACAGTGAACAACACAGGATCACCGTACTTCCTGCATGAATTTTACAGAAAAAAAATACTCGCTGCCTATGCCTATAAAATTTTTATTTCTTGATGAAATGTGATATAGCTCACCAGAGTTTGATACAAAAATTTACCTCACTTATTTTAATAGCGCAGCTCTGAAGGAGAAGCTATATACTGTTTTACCTGTGTCTATCAATCTGTCTGTCCACACTTCACAATTTTAGTCAACCCTTTCTCTGCAATGGTAAATGATGCAAGTGTGAAATTTTGTCACAAGCATTGAATTATCACTCCATATTGTGGCATGCATTTTCAGACCTGTCGGTTTACAGACTTAGTCAATTTTTGACATGTTTTGCATGACAAGGTAATTTTTTTGTCTAGCTTTTCTCTGCAATGTAAAGATACAAATTTGAAAGTTTGTTACAAGCTTTATATAGCCATTCCATATTACTGGATACACTTTCAGACATGTTGGTTACTGTATTTTATTTATCTTATGAGGATTTATATCATCCATCATGCCCATTCATATACTGCAGTACGTAATTCACTTACATTATAAAACATGCACCTACAATTTCACAAATTAAAACATGCATTCACATACATTTGAAAAATTGATCCTTGAACATTGTGGTTTTCAGATCGAAATGTATTGTTCAGATTAAAAGTGAAAGGAAATAGTTGTTGGCATATATGTCATGCAACTTGATAGGTTCCTTGGAAAGCTGTTTTAAGAAGCGAAGTAAATACAATGGAATGCATATATACCCTAAAAAATACCTTATACCCCAAATTTAAATTCAAAGGGTACATGAACCTCCAACAGCAAAAATCAGTGGGCATGCTGTCATTTTGTATATACTTGTATCCACAGTCCATACTTGTATTTTGTCCACACATACTTTGATGTGCACAAGTTTTACCATATTGATTCAGGGTTCAAGGAGCATTGTATTGTGACTGACATTTGACAACAGCTTTTGTTTACCTAGGAGCATATTTTGTAAATAGTCATGAAGCATTCTAGACAGCTAAATCATGGTAAGGTGTGGAACTTCCAAAAATACATGTCAAAGGACTTTCAAATTTCCTGAGCCAGCATTGCTGAGAAAAATAGATACTAGACTTATATATTTTGGCAAATACCATGATGTTTATGATATACTGTGAAAGTACTATGGTTCATGGGGATCCAATTTTTTGTGAATTTCGTGTTACGCTTAAACCATGAATTTAAGTTCCAAATGTGTTTTTCCCTGAGTTTTAACGCTTAGAATACGAAACCACGAATTTAGGTACCCATGATATAGTGATATTTATAGCAACACACGTGTTATAATACCCGAGGTTGAACTGCAAATGACAGAAGAGTTTCTGAAATTTGCAGTTTACTTACCTAGAAATCAGCTTCATAAAAACCAAAGAAAAATTTTCTTACCTCAGGAGATTTCTTCCCATTTGAATTAGTTCAATCAATTTAAGGTATCTAGTGAATTGAAAATAACTGGAATGATTTATGAGAAAAGTATATTTCATAGTTCACTATTTCATGTATTTTATAAAATAAAACAAAACATAACAAATATTTTATATCCATGCATCCGATACATTATTTGATATACAATTACACAATTAAGTGAAGATTATTCACCAATTTTATTAATTTTTTTAAAAATTCCCAAAACACAGTATTTTGAAAAGGGAGCTAATTAATGTTGCAATATGTTCTGCTTGGTGATCTCCCTTCCAAGAAAGTGACTTTTAAATTTAATTTAAAAAAAAATGTGATTGTCCTGAAAAAAATGTTGATTTTAATAAAATAGTTGTAGAAAAATCATATCACAGTCATTTTTATAATAAATGTGATAATAATTTTTATTTTATCCAAATTGTTGCAAAAATTATAGATTAACTTCACTTTTCTCCTTTAATAGTTCAAGTTTGTATAAATTCATCAAAACTGTATCCCTGTCCATGAATAAAAGTGCTTCCAAAGTATCTGTTTAATTACACTTAATGTCAATATCATCAAATGCACAAATGACTCTGGGACAAATACCATGACATGAATCTCATTGAAAAGAAAATAAAATGAAATAGGTTGTGGCAGATACCATTATCAAAGTGAAATCCACTAGCCCTGTGAAAAAATAAAAATCAAGGATATCAAAAAAATTGCTGTGGCTATCTGCAAATCAGAATACAGCTGACTTACATAAGGTAAAATTAATGGAAAAACAACTCATTTGTTTTAACTGAATTAAACTGTTAAGGACTTTTTCCAATAGCTATTTAGGATGTGCATGTACACATATAAAATGCTAAAAAAATCGATGCTTTTTATTGGAAAATCTGAGATGTCTAAAATTCTACTTGTAAGATACCAGTTCTTTTATCAAGAGAATAAAAGGTAGCTTGTATTTTTCGCAAAGCTGTGCAGGGATCTGAGAGAAAAATTTTCTCAACTTGTCCCTTTGGACAAGTACCAGTTAAATTCTACTTGTCCGAATTAAATGAAAAAAGATAACAGGAAACGCCTGTAGTTGCTTAAAATTACAATTTCAAGGGAACTGCACAAGAAAAACACAAATGAAAGACATGTTTTTATTAAGTACTGTATGTTTTCCTCTTAATTTAGCAGATTTATTATTACAGAGTAGAAGTTCTATATAACTGTTAGGGTCAGTATACATGGCATGGGAAGCCATTATGATCATGTAAGCAATAGGGGATTTGAAATTTGATCAGAGTTTCTCTGATATGTTAACTTGTCCTGGTGCCTTTTCACTGGTACCTGACAATAGGACAAATGGGGTGGTTAAAGCCTGCAATGGAGTTACTATGTTAACAATAAACCAATCATTTCAGAAATTGTTTTCAAAAATGTAATTCATTGATATGTTCATTTTTAAAACAAACCCCTTGATTTAGTAAATTTACTGTAGGATTTTTACCATAATACTCTATCATTTGTGATTTTAATAACTTTTGTTTTCTTTCTGGCCTCAGAGGATCATGTCTTGAATTGAGCTA